>CAIGRB010029273.1:10477-78563 GCA_903798255.1 Fraxinus quadrangulata | reverse complement strand
AAAAAAAAAAAATGCAGCTCAAATAAGGGTTAAGTTAAAGTCAACAATTAATTTTAACCACATATTTTATGGGTCTCACAACTTTTCAATTATATATTTCATTAACTTCTATTAAAATCTACTAAAAATCTAATTATAATCTCCACCAAATAAGTGCTAAATCTATGTTTGGCTCCCATTTTTTTAAAAATACAATTTTTAAAAACTCATTTTCAATGATACATTTTTTTATAAAATAATTTTATAAGTAAATCAAAAAAATTTCCTTCATTTTTAAGGGCATAAAATACATTTTCTTAAGGGTTCAAACAAGAGCTAAATAACATTATCCCCTCCCGACCTATCCACCCCAAGCACCAACCCCCTCTTCCACACAATTTTAGGAGAATAATGCTATATGTACATCATTCCTTACCATTTGGATGACATTCCCTTTTATGTGGAGTAAATTTGTGTAGTGATGTGATTGATGAACTCAAAATCGAAAGTATAGATGTTGTCGTATAAAAGAGAGTAAAGAAATGTGTAAGAAAAATTGTACGTATAGTGTGATTGATTTCAGTACACCGCATCCTATGTTACACAACACGAACGGTACCTGCATAAAAGTCATGAAAATACAGACAACTAATTAGCCACAACCACCTTTCATTAACACACATAGAGAGACAGACAGACAGAAAAAATAGAAATTTTTAGCAAAAAGGGTCAGGCAGACTGACATTGCACTTTCACTTAAGAATTGGATCACTTTTTTGGTGTGTCTAATCTATGTCGCTTTTAAGAAGATTTGCCAGTCCCTTCACGGGATTCTATTTTTTTTTTTTTTGTCGATATCAGATTTTACCATCATATCATCATCCTCTCTATTCTTTTCAATTTTCACTTTTTTTTCCCCCTCTTTTTGGAGGTTTGTTAATTATTATATGCAGTTGATTTACGAGTGGAACTCATATGCAAGGATGTTTATCTTCATATTTTATTACTAGTACATCTTTTCAATAACTGCAAATTTTGAACTGTTCAAGTATTCTTGGTGTTGTTAATAAAAATTAATGTTGCATGATAAAAGGAAAAGAAAGTAATTCTACATGTATATCAATCTAGACAAGCTCAAATAAGGCTTCACAAATTTACTTTTAATTCTCAAGATAGTTATCTCTTTACAGAATTTGATGCCATTTTCTAGGCACTTTTTAGAATTAACGGAGTAATTTTCAAGATTGTTGACATTAATTGAAGCTGACTCACTTCAACGCGTTTTGTGCGCATCATTAGTTTAGATCAGAGAGAAGTCTCATGACATAATAAATTATTTATAGGGAAATGCTCAAGTCTTGCAATGTTACATAAAATAAATCAAGTCAATTATTTTACATTATTTTTTGTTTCGTCTGCATCTAAAAAATGGAATATCATTTTTCAAAAATATTTTCTATTTAATGTTTGACTAATTTTCATCTTTCTCTAATATATAACAAAGGCTAAAACTTATGTATTTTGATTTTTTCTTTGGTTCAAGTCAAACAAGTTAGAAAAATATAGCCATATAGTAGTGAATAATCATTTTCCTTTCATAATATTAAAAAAAAATGTGTTCCTCCATTAAAAAAAATTCACTATAAAAAACATATAATGTATAACGAGGCAAAGGAGTTTTTGGTATATAAAATGTAATAGAAAATACCAAGTAATTGTCAGAAAAATTTAGAAAATGAATATGAATGATTACTATATATAGAAAAGAAAAGGTTGCACTGAACTATTTTTTTTCTTTTGTTTTATAATAAAGAAATTGTAATTAATTTAGGTGATTCATTAATTAGAATTTTATTTGGAATGCAATTGTGAAATCATATTCAAGTTTTTTTAGACAAATTCTAATTGAAATTCTACTTGAAAATCTATTGGGAGTAAGAATTTATATTGAATTTGAAGAAAATTTTGGAATAAAGAAAAATATCATTGGAAAGAATTTGGATGGGAGACGAGGATTGTAAATTTCAACAGCACGGTGTCGGCAGTGGCACAATGGCGCCTTTTGGACTCTATTTTTTGAAATTCTACTTTAACTATAACCCTACTTTAAGGGTTTGGACATCTCCTATTTGTTTCCTATATATAGTTGGTTATTCATAATGATTTAGATTAAGTTAGAAGAGGTTAAAAAATTACAAACACATAATTTTCATGTTCTTTCTTCATATTATAATAAAATCTCAATTTTTTGCAAATTATTTTTGTGTTATTGTGATCTTTATTTTATATTGTGGCTTTAATATCTTATATTTTCACAACAAATTGGTATTGAAGCATCTCCGATTTTCACAACAATTATAATAACGAAATTGTAATTAATTTATAGGATTTATTAAATCAATAAATTATTTGTGTGTGTTTTTAACTTTTTATTAAAGTATTTTCATAGTTAAATATTGTATGATATTGTTTAATTTAGAATGATAAGCACATATTTGGTATGTACGAATCAGGGTTCTAAAGAGTATCTAAACGTAAAGATTGACATTATCATTTAGTTACGCTTTTACATTTTTTTAAAAAAATAATACAAAATATTGAATCGAACTAAATAGTACCAAAAGAAAAGATTTTAACATCTTTTTATTTTGTACTATTCCCATAAAACGTAATCGATTATTGTGAACAAAGCACATGCCATCCTTTTCATCTTTCGAAGTAGGGCTGTAAATAGATCGGATCTGTCCATGTCGATCCGATCTGATAAGAATAAATATGATAATCCAACGGATATTTGATTGTTAAATTCATATCCGATTTGCTATATTATCAGATATCCGATTCGAAATTGAAAAAATTAGGATGATAAATTTTATATTAACCAACTTCTAAGCCTTAAAATTAAAAGACCCAGATAGATTTTTATCCATTTTTTGGCCCATCTATTTATAGATTGCACATTTGGTTGATTAATTTATAAAATAAATTAATTATTTTCTTATCTTATTTTAATAATAAAATATTAAAAACTCTCTAAATAATTTAATTAACAATATTATACTATTATCTCATATTATTTATTATTTGAAAATTATGTGTAAAGTATAATATAAGTTTCGAAATGAAAAAAAAATGTGATAATGTATAAAATATATTATATTATTATAAGAAATCGGATCGTGTTGTTATCGGATCGGATTGACATATATCTATATTTGTTTCATTTGGTTAATGGATTATCAGATTTGGATCTTGATTGAATTATCGGACTGAAACTCTAAATTCATCTTCCATTAATTTTATCGAATTCTGATCAAAATCCAATCTGTTGGCAACCTGGGGCAAATCCACTTTATTCTTAATGTATAATTATTGTATTTAACATATAAGTCACGTATTTCAATACTCTATTTCTTAAACTATTAAATTATATTTAAAATGATTGGCCATTGACATGTAAAAAATTACGATAAATTAAAATATGAGTAGAAATTAATAAATATTTCTTGAGAAAACAACACAAAGTGTCAAAATAGAGAATATTATTGGAGTGCATAAAAATCTGACTATCTGAATTTAAAAATACTATCTATAATTCATGAAACAAAATATTCTAACACAAATAATATTAAATAGTAAATAGCATTACCTTTTAGTAAACTGAAATAGTTACAAATTTATTATATTAAAAAAAATTAGGATATTCGAGGTAAATCAGACAATTGGCCAAGATTCTCGACATGCATTAAGAGTCCATCCCCACCTAAAATGTTTGCTAATTCAGAGCATTAATACAATATTTGCACACGAATTTTTTAGAAAAATGATCTTATCAATCGTAAAAGGGTATGATTTATAACGTAATTTCTCTGGTTCTCTCTCTATATAAAAGTTGAAAGGAAGATGAATGCAAGAAGAAAAAGAAAAAGAATTGGAGAATTAGCTATTACTTGCATTCAATCTACTGTCTCGTTCTCTTTGAAGCTCATATCAAGCATAGATGAGACAATTTATAAGTAGAATGTTGGAGGTACATTTTGGCTGCTGGCCATATTACAGTTTTTCTTTTAAAAATTTTACAAAATGCACCTTCAATATAGGGTATATTAACAATTTACACACCTTTAAAAAATTGTGCTTTTCATATTTCATTTTACATTATCGTAACAAAAAAATTTTGCTAAAAGATTTATATGTTTATCATTTCAAATAGTTAAATAGACCAAAATACACATACTCGAAAAAAAAAATTAAAAAAAATCACACCCTCTATATACTTTCTGTATGGCCTCTATTAAAATTTGTTTTTATTGGAAAAAAGTATTTCAGAATAGTGATTTTTCGAAAAAATATATGGTTAAAAAATAATAAAATATTTTGGATTTACGTGTAATTTTATTTTAGTGAAAAATGAGATGTTAAAAAGAGGAGAGAGAAAAATACATTTTGAACAAAATAGAACCCAAACAAGGGGAATAACGTTATGCGGGGCTTTAAATACTAATTTTGAACTGATTTTTCTCCTACAGTTCAATAATTATGCTATTTTGTCTAAAAAATTAAGGGGATTTATTTAATCCCTATTTCTAAAATTCATTTTTAATCACACATTCTTTCAATAAAAGAATTAAGAACGAAAATCAAAATTTTTTTCTTATTTTTAACCACACATTATCCAAAAAATCACCATCACAAAATTTATTTTCAAAGCCTTAATCCAGACTTCAAGATGTTAAAAAGTTTAGATTTATTCAATAAAGGCTTTTTAAGACGAGTGGTATTTATAAAAAGATTTTTCAAAATCATTTTCACATTTTTTCATAATTTTTCCATACTTTTTAAATATATATTAAAAAAAATTCACTTTTTACAAAACCACCTCTCAAAATATCAACTCCACGCAGGACCATAATGTTTTTATCATTTTTATATATTCTTCTCTTTTGAAAAGCCTTCTTGCCAAAAAAAAAAAAAATGATAATAATAATTTAAAAAAATCATCTGCAATATACAAAAAGCATACAAATCAAAAATTATATATAATACCCAACTAAAGAGCATATACAACAAACACTCTATTTTTAAAGAGCACATTCTACAATTTAGAGAGCATCTAGAAATTTAAAAAGTAAAAAATTTTAAGTACTCCAATAGACTTTTTATATTTAACACTTAATTTTACTACGCTCAAAAAATATTCATTATTTTTCCCTAACTCTTATTTTTACTAACTTTCCTTCAGATTATTTTATTATTTTCCTCCATTGAAAATTAAAAAACTTCGAACGTATTTAATTAAAAAGAATGAATTTGACCCTCTAACTCACTCTCTAAATAAAAATGTTAATTTAAAGAGTTTCTTGAAGCATAATTTTAAGGGTCGAGCCTTTAAAATATATAACATTTTATGTTTAAAGAGTCTCTTGAAAGTGAAATGGCCAGCTTGCAACATCGCAAAACACAAGAAGTAGCTGCTAAAAGAAACAAATACTCCACATTTATGCATCCATTCAATAATCTACGTGCTTTAAATATACACTTTTCGCGTTACAATTAGATAATCACCTTAACTTGAATTGAAAAAATTGAAAACGGGCTTATTAAATCACCACCACAATCTCTTCATCTATCTACAAGAAAGGGGTGTTTGGAATAAAGTATTGGATTGGACTAAAGCTTAGAATAAACAGGATTGTAACTTATTTATTCTTTTTCAATTATGTCCAATTATCTGCCCTACCAAGCATGCCATAAATGCATAGAATCTCAAGAATTGCATTATTCTTGATGGATAAATGGTGAGGAGTTCACTTCAGTGGTACTGTAAAATGAGTCATCCTGACCACCATAATAGTTTTCTTCCTTCTCGTCATCCCACTTCACGACTTCTTTTACGTACTTAAATGCCTCATCGACTGTGGCTCTGTCTCTCGCCCGAGATTGCCAAACAAAGAGCTTTTGACCAGTGAGAGAAGAATAGAGGTCCTTAAACTTCATAGCTATATAGAAATAAGCTTGGTGTGCCAAGGATTGGTTGTTGTGGAGGGTTCGGATGGGACTGAAATCTGTGAACCATTCACAAGTACTCAAAGGCAGGCTGTTAATTTTCTCCTCAAAAAGATCATACTTGTTCAAAATCAACACAAAAGGGGTATCTTTGAAACAAGGGTGCCTGATCATTGTTTCAAAGAGTTCTCTACTTTGAATCATCTTATTTTGAAGTAGGACTCCGCTACCAGTATTTTCCGGAGAAAGCCACACCTCATCATAATCACTCAGGGAAATACAGAAGACTACCACACGAACATCTTCGAACATCTCCAACCACTTGCATCCTTCAGTCATTCCTTTGGCATTTACTCGAATAAGTTGATACCTGATAGTCAAATATTAAGGAACAACTAAAAAAATAAGCGACGCAAAAAATTAAAAGAAATGCAGTAACTAGCAGAATTCTTGTCAGAATTTTCTTGGATGCAGATTATAACTATTTACCGTAACAAATATCAACTCTTCTATATCTGAAATTACCTCCAACTCGTCTCCATTCTTAAAACTTGATGAAGTTTCAAACTGTATCTCTGAAGTATGTTACCAAGTTTTTTTGTCTTTCTTCTATTTTTTGATACAGTTCCCATCCTTCCGAATTAGTGTGCATCTTGTTGAAAGCTATTCCTTATCTAGTTTCCCCGTTTGTACTATTGCTATTTGCTGTACATATATTGGGAAGGCTTAAATAGTTCTTGGTGGAACTGAAGAGGAATGGCTACTTTGAGTCCTAGCATGAATATACTCTAGATTTACTCAAGGAAACAAGGATGCTAGGGTGTAAACCAATGGATAATCCTATTGAGCCAAACCAGGAGCTGGAGATTGTTATGACGAACCTGAAGCTGACTGAGAGAGGTACCCAAGTCAACCTCATGAATTCAGTCTATCCTAGGCATGCTGGGAATGAAAATATTCACAGCACAAGCTTGAGGGGGGATGTCAAAATTCGTTCTTTACCAGGGAGATTTCGGTTTCCTACTATGATTATTCTCTAATTGTAATATTGCTGTAAATGTGCTGACAGATTTGAAGGCTATAATTTTCCTAGATAGTGGTTAACACATTTGGAAATTTCCTAAAATAGGTTCACATAGCTGTATACGTATCCCCCCCTTTAATCTCAATACAAGCGTGAATGAAATTCATTTCTTTTTTACATTGCAATGAAAGTTATAATACTATTAGTGAACATCATTGCAAGCATACTTCAGGTCAACCAAGCTGATCTCGGATAATTAAGGTAACTATATAATTTCGTTTTTCGTTAAGACTTCGCTAGGGAATAATTCTTAATCCATACCATAATAATGTCTTCTAATTATCTCCTTCAGTGCAGAACAAGCATTCTTCCCTTGCCTCTGTTTCATTAAATGACATCATGACCTTCTTGAATGATTTTCTTTATCTCCACTTACCACGTAAAACTAACACAGAACTCTCTTCTCATTCATCCGACAGATTCTACTTTGTTTAGCCCCTGTTTGAGCCACATTATTTTTTTTAGCCTCATTCTTCTACTCATTTTCAACCACACATTCTTCAATAAAATAATATTTTCCATCACATCAATAACTTTTCCTTCTTTTTCAACCACGCATTCTCCATCAATCCACTATTCCAAAATATATTCTTCCAAAATAATGTGGCTCAAACACACCCTTATTTCATATATGTTTCTCTCAATTATAAGTTCTCTTTATTAAATATATATTTTTGCATTTCCCCCAAATTCGTTTTATAATAGCATTGGTTGACCAACTATTTGCATAGACCCCCACACTTTCCCTTTCAGTACGTACGCATCTACGGCTGACAAACGTACTCCAGCTGGCCTCACACTATTTTATGCCTCCTATGGTAAATATAAGTTCACTCAACTGCCTTTTTCTGTGCTAGATCAATCCTAATGAAAATTTTCGCAGTCTTTTTGAGATCTTCAGTCTCACAGAAAAATTTAAAAGCAAATGTGAATCCAACCGGTAAAGTTGCCAGAGATTATTCATTATTCAGTAACTGAAAGTCCGAGACTGCTCCACACATTAGAAGCTTGTGCATCAATAATCAAGGTCATTGACCATAATGATAATACTGGGGCATGTAGAAGACAACATTTAAAAAAATAAGTTTCTCAATCTCTAACACCAAGATTTAAATGAAGTGGTTCGCTATGGAAAACAATTACCTGGACAGTGATGGGGGAGCAGATTCCATATTTTGTGAGTATGTCTCAGACATTGGGCTATGATAATCCAGGGAGAACTCCATAAAAGCCAAACCATTCCCTTGAGTGACCCCTTCGCAGTATAATATGTCCCGATCAGATGGCTCATATTCATTACTTGATATCTCAACCGCCTGAGGGGCAAATATAGTTTCACTAGACATGCAAGGAAATAGAAGCAATATAAACTTCAACGGACGGATCTCAATAAAATATCACTCTCTATAAAGACTTGGAATGTGGTACTCCCATCATCATGTGCTAAATGGTGACATTAAATAATGTCCCAGTCCTGCATCTAATTAAGTAGAGAGCGTAATGTTTCCTAGCACAATCTATGAAGTTGGCTATGGATTCAGTCCTACATATAACTGTTAATGAGCTTCCTTCAATTCAATCAATGTTCTCAAGAACAAAGTACATACTGCCTAATATAGCCTTCAGCTCCTATATTTTCACCATAAAAAATATGTACCAAGTGTCCAAATCATACATTTCGGTGCAATACGTAGACTTTGATGCATGGAAAGTGGACATGTCATATATCTTATATCGAACAGCTTTAGTATTGCAACAGTTTTGTCAGCTGAAACTATCGAGGATAACTAGGCAACTGCTGGATGCCCAAGGGGATGAACATAGCCTGAATGCCTAAGCAACAGTTTTCAAATTTTAAAATTTTAGATTCATTGATGAACGACTAGGCTATGCTCACCTATGTCAGAGTTTCTATCCCAAACCTTAAATCTTTTTCTTCTCAATTATAGATAAGCTTACAAGAGATATCCAAGATAAGGTCCTCTGGTGTAAGTTTTAAGTCGCTGATGTAGTTAAGTTGAGAACATTAAAAGAGGGGATAAATTATACGTTAGGAATTCGAAGTAGCATTTTAGAATCTAAATGTTTTAGATCAAGTAAAACTAGGACGGAATGCACAGAATGCCCTTTCAACAATAGTAGGAATGAGGATGAATACAATACAGGATCTTCTTGTCCTAAAGTGCGATGGTTTTAAGTATTTAAGTTCGATTATTCAAAAGGAGGAAAAATTTGAATAGGATGCAATGTATATGATTGGAGTAAGTTTGCTGAATAGATAACTTCATCATGGATTTTGTGTATTTTGAATGCACCTACCGAATTAAAAGTTACCTTCTAAAGAACAGTTGTTGGATTAGTTAAGCTGTACAATATGGAGTGTTGAGCTATTGAAGAACAAAATATGCAAAAGGAGACAAAGAAGACAAAAGAATACCCTGCCCAAGAAGTATTCTGCGACATCTGGTAGGAAGTGGAGCTCATCTTTTCTCCTATAGGTCTCCTGTATGGCAGGATCTCTCCACACTTCTTCAACGAGTGGAGCATATTCGCGTGTAGCTGCAGGGAAGAATGCATCCAAATCTCCAGTGGCAATAATATCCAGCAGCCAGTCAGAAAAATTCTTCAACCTCGGATTGAGGGAATAGACACATTGAGTACTTCCGTTTGCTCCACCTGGGTAGAATTCAAACTCAATCATCAGACCAGGAAAAGGGCAAATAAATAAACGTCCCCCTTGTAACATCAATATCCTCGCCTCTTTTTCTTGCTGAATATAAATCCACTTTAGTTCTACTAGACATGTGGACTAGAAAGAAACAAATAATTAATTGGAAGACTTTCACTTGAGGAAGCCTATCAGAAAAGAGTTTAATGTTTTGGTTTTTCTCTTGGACCTATTCCTACAGATAAGGAAAAATATGTTAATAGAACTTAGTATGAGACCACGGTCAAATACTAAAAATCATCAAACCAATGCAACGTATCAGTCAAATATTGATGATAAGGAAAATCGCAGCAAAGCACATCTAAACGAAAAATGATATGGAGTGCAATATCACCAGAACATGATTGACATGACATGCCTAGAGATGTGGCAAAAAGTTTGGTTTATAACTATTTGGTGGTCTATCTCCATGTAGTCATTCCCGAAATAATTTCAGATAGCGCATCAGTTGATTCCATGAATATACTGATTAAACACTAAAAAATTACCAAGTTGATTGATGTGAGATCTCATATTTTTCCCTTCTTTTCAAAAAATGAGAACTGAGTAAAAATTCTTGTCACTGTTCAGATATACCTGTTTCACAGATTTTTTCATGAGAACCTTCTTCTTTTGTCTTTGACAAGGCCTCCTCCTCAAAGCGTTCCCGCCCATCTAGTAGAATACTGAGATACCTGTATATATTGCTCTGTATCATAAGCTTAATATCCTGCAATTCTTCAGTAGTAAACTTGTTCCCGTACAAAATTTTGGCCTGTCCAATTTGGTAGAACGAAGAGGAAAAGCTGATTAGATACAACAGAGTGAAAAATGAATTGCAGCATTTAAGGAAAATCCACTCAATCAAATGTACTACTAAAATTTAGTATCTAAAGTAATCATCCTAAATCACAGAAATGCTATGGTAGGAGGAGGTTTGGGAAAAAAGTAACATTGGGATAACAAAATAAAAAAGCTTTTTATCTGTTCGTGTAACCAACAAAAGATCTGCAGCAATTGAAGAGTTCAAGTGCTGACCTTGCAATTCCATTGATATATTATCAAAGAAGGCGTGGGATTTATCTAGGAACCAAATTGAATTATGGAAAACGGAAGGAAAAGATTTATAAATATTCTGAAAGTCAAATAATTAATATTGATAAAGGGAAAAGCAGAAAGTAAGATCTTAGATATATATAAAGGTTCCTATGGAAAAATACGGCATTTTTTAAGACAAACATGCCAAGTGAGAAAACGGCATTTTGAATCTTTAGATCTTATAAATAATCTCCGATTGTCCTGGAATAAAGTTAGCTTTTCAAAATTCTTCTTGTATTGAAACTTTGCAGTATATATGTTGACGCTTTCCCCAATATAAACAGCTATAATATTTATGTCATAAAATATCTCCCAAGAATCTTAACATGGTTACCTGTTTGAAAATAGTGCTGGTCCCAGAACCTTGTAGTCCAAGCAGAAGAAGCTTTTGAATTTTTTTCTGCTCTAGATAATTCGGTACACTAGAATAATTGCTAGTCTCATCCCTCTGTCCATGAGGCTGACCTTGGGGTACAGGCAGAGAGAACAAGGAGCAGAGCAAACGCGTAGATGCCTAGCACAGTCATATTTGTGATGTTTGGTAAAAGATTCACTAGATAAAGTACTTTCAGCAGGCATATATAATGCATTTTCCTGAAACATACCTTTTCCCATATATTTCCCCTGATATTGTTTTGTCCTTCCTCCTCATATCGACCATCATCATATACCCAGAAATGGGTACCACGAGGACATTGCACCTTCGCGAGCTGCAAAAGCTCACAAAATTATGTGTGGTAGGCCAAATATCCTAAAACCAGAAATTTTGACAAAGCATAGGTTCCCTTTCAAAAGTTGAATCATAAGGCCAAAGACACAGACTTCAAGCAATAAAAATGGCAGCAAAATTAGCTTGGGTACATATTGTGTCTTGTGGTTGTATCTTATAAGGTCAACCTTGTTAAGAGTGGCCCAAGACTTCATATGTTGACCATTACTATCATCTTTAATGGTTATGGAATTTTACAATTAACATGTCTAATGTCTTTGCAAGATGTTGGATCGTTTGAGAAACAACAATCTTGTAATCCAATGGCTTGTTTGAGCATTACGGGCTTTGATACCATATTGGGTCTCGGATTCCATCTAAAAAGGTCAATCTTGTTAAAAGGAATAATCCAAGCCCTTATATGTTGATCATTAATATCATCTTTAATTGAAGACGAATTTTACCCTCAACAATGCATATCTTAAATCTTGAAGCAGAAACCCAAATGAACAAGAACTATATATTGTGTTCTTGAAATTCCCCTCCTTTCCATTTTTAAGTCTTCTAGTTATTTATATATGTTCCCATAACACAAGAAATGGGCACTTGGAATCAAGAAAAAGAAAAACAAATAAGAATATAACAAAGGTGTTTTCTAACATAAATGCCAAACCTGGGAATGATATTCACTATCTAATAAGATTGGCTCAAGAGACCATCACATGACATTCCCAGAATAAACAATAAAAGGTAAAGGATAAATTCAAGTTTTTAGCCATCTTAGATTGCGATGGCAATGACTGTTTTAGCAAGGAACAGATGGTATAATTTCAAAATTAAAAGAAAGATTACCCAAATAAAGAAAGACAAGCTAAACATTCAACTGTACAAAACTCAAGGAAAAAAAAATAGAACGAGCACAAGATAAGACAGTTTATGAATCCCATATTTCACTTAAACACATATGAAGCCAGCATACAGCTTCATCGATATTCCAAAATTCTTTTCAAAAATTCTTATCCTAATCATTACCATTTTTTTTTTTTAAATTCCAAATTACTTTTTGTGGACAAAAAAACCAAATATGAGGAAACTACAATCTTTAATTATCAGTTCACAATATTGAGGACACTGAATATACTCTTGGATGACATTGACAGTTGTGTGCAGCGTGTCAAAAATCCTACATATGTATAATAACATATATAGATAACTTCTGTAACTCAAACAACGTAAGTAACAGATAAATCTAAACCAAATTTAAAGTGACATACTCCAGTGCCTGATCAACACACCATTCTAGATTTCTTTGTTACCTGTCCCATGCATTTTGCACTTGCCCCAATCAGTTTCTTTGTGATTAATATCTTTATAAATTTAAAAATCAACTCCCAGCTCAGAAGGGAAAATCAATTAAAGAGCTCGAGTGGAGCCATCTGTGTCAGCTTTCATTATTGCTCTTACAGTTATTCATGGAAACTGAAAAACTGACTGTATCAAACCAAACCAATCTGAACCAGAAAAAAGGGATATCCATATGAATCTGAAACAATTCTTTTCCTACTTTTCCACCACTACTTTCTTTTCCTTCTTGACCTTAAGTACAACTACTATAGGGCAAATGAAGGGCCACAAAATGCAGTGAAGCGAGTATGATGCACAATATAATTTCACTGACAAAATTGACATCTAGTTTAAAAATTATGACCAAGGCATTCAGAACATAAAAAGGAAAATTCACAAGATATCATGTACACGAATGAGGTGCTAAGTTCATTCTACTTATTTCAGAAGCTTTTTTATCCTTTCCCCTTGTATGGGGTTATAAGAAATTACATGTCGTCAAGTTTCTCCTCGAGTCTATTTGTAAGGATTACTTGAAGATTCACTTTATTTCTCTCTGTATATCCCCTCATAATCAGCATAGTTTTGAAGTTAAATAACGAGTACTAAATTGACTTTTGTCGTCAATATCCAGTTCACATATGGTACATTAAACATCATATAGAAAATGATTTCATAATGAAAATTTAGGAAAAAGCCTGTAACTTAAACAAGAGTTTGTTCAGCTACTTGTATGTGCATTTTTAGTGCAGTGCTTTAGTGGACCACATATATAACCCCACAGGACCCTAAAAATATGGGTGAAAATTCAAGGAGAATCCAGTGAAATAATGAAAAAGAATCAGATTCCATAGCAGAACCCATGGGGAGCCATGCCGCTTGTCCTGACATACACAACATCTAATTTGTAGTATTCAACTGAAGAACCTAATCGCAAATCCAAGATAAGAAGTCTTGATTACTCCTATAATTAGTAAGTTCATAAACAACACGAGAAATGCATAAAACCTCATTTGATCAAAACTTTCTTTTCCAGTCTTACTTATCCTCATAAATATCAAACAAAAAAGAATAGTAATGGATTTGTAAAAGGAATAAAAAACAGAATGTGGTATTATATCACTAGCAACCTATTTTTCTACGTTTCAGAAATAAAATATTAGTATGAACTTGCATGAGTACACATATGCCTACATATGCTTTCTGAAGAATCGTACACTTCAATTGTAGTCATGCAACGAAAGACCAACCTTCAGCACTCTCAGTTCAAGTTTTGTAATTTGTCGACCGTTGATGTAAACCTCAGTGTTCCCGTTGCTTGCATGTGGACTAAGTTTCCCTGTGAAGTTTATGTTTGAACTTATAATTCTATCTGGTTTTTCTCCCTCCTGTCAGATGGAAATGTAAAAACCGTATTAGTATTTCTTCTTTTCCCAGGAAACAAAAAACAGAAGTCAGCTGCAGATATAAATGAATTACCTTTCCCCAGAGACCTAATTCCTTGTCATACCAATATCTTCCTGGCTTCAATTTCCAAGGAGGTAAAGGGCATCCAAAAAGTTCTGCCATCTCTTCTTGTTTTAAGGGGTATCCATTAACGATCAGCTGCTCCGGTCGAAGCTGATTAGCAGAACATTCTTTCTCTGATTTCATTATATTTTTTACCTCCAAAGGACTAAGTAATCGTGACAATACCCTTGAATGTTTACCCAATTTGAATCGTTTCGACTCGTCAATCGGCTCACCAATGCACGAAACACATTTGCGCCCTTCTGGCATCGAACCCATTACTCTAAGCACACAGCTGCTGCAATACTTTGCATCACAAACTAGGCATGACTCCTTGGTCTCCCACTTTCCCTTTCCGCACCTATAACACACTCTTGTTTTCTTCCTCTTCTTCTTTTCTTTTGTCACAGAAATAAACTCGGGAAACACTTGTTGTTCTACATCTACCACTCTCCTTTCTGATCTATCAACAGTATTAAAAGTGACCAATGTTGCTCTTCTTCCTCTATTGGCAGACTCTTTTGAAGCATTATTATCAGGATTGTGCACCGACCCTGGGGAAGCTGAAGGTGAAGGGGAAGAAAAATCAGCATTTTGCAAGACAGAAACCTCGGATACAGAACTTCCTGACATCCTAGGACATTGATTAGGTGGACTTGTGACACCTGCAATACGAGAAAGCGGCAAAGAAATTGGTTCCATTACAGGGGCCATATCACAAGACAATGATATCGTAGATTCTGAAACAGGTTCAGCAGTTGGAATAGCATCTGAATTCACATCAAGGGGTTTTATACTGGGAAGCTCATATGAAATTGGAGGGCCATTATATTCCATGGCTATGGAGTAATCCAATTTATCGTCATCGGGAATGGAAGCCCCCGGGGGAAGCATCTTCCGCACCATATCCCTCCAATCTTCTCCCCCGTTTTTCTCCATCTTCTGTCACACCAAATCAGTCTCCTTCAGTTTCAATCAAAGCTCCAATCTTTCTGTAACCTTGATATTTAAAAATTTCAAAACAATCAACTTTCACAAGAACCAAACAGAAACCGAGGCAACTCGTCAACCGAGTTAAATTTCAATCATAGACACAGCACACAATGAACGAATTCAATGTTGAACAATATTCCTTTTCCAGCAGATCCAAGAGATGACCTGCAACCAAAGTCCAATTTCAAAAACAGCTTTCGAATTTGAAAGTATTTAAATACAAGAAATGACCAAAGATTAAAATCCCAGAAAATTCAACAGTCCAAGCACAGATCTTTCCATCTGAAAAAAAAAACTCGCGCACACATTAGTAAATAAACCCGTAATCTTTGCTGAATTTTATAATCGAAGTTGTTAACTTGAATCTTCAAGTTTTAGAGTCAAAACAAATCATCTATGAACTTACAAACCAACCAATCCTACCCCCCCCCCCCCCTCCTACCCCATCTACACGTGAACTTATGAAACAATTTTTTTATAACTTTTAAATTTTCATGTATAAAGATAAAAGATATATACAAACGTAAAGCAACCATGAAGAAAAGTTTTACTTCAAGAAAAATGAAGAACTTGGTATGAAAGAACAAAGAATCCAAAAGACAGTTAACAAATACTTTTTCGAGTATATAAGTACCTGAAAAAGAGGATTGATAATAAAGATTGCTTTTTTAAGCTTTATAGCTCTGAAAATCGAAATGGGTTAAGGATAAATTCTATCCTTTTTGAAGAAGAAGGAGGTAATCACAATTTTGATAAATTAATATGAAAATGTATATATACATACAGAATAGATACAGGTGTAATGTCTGTAATGTGTGCGTAAACATGAGGATGATTTGGTCAATGGAAATCAGAGAGTGTGTGGGTGGGGGCCACTTGAGTACTGTGTGTAATGTGGTGAGATGAAAATATCATGGGGGTGGTTGTCTTAGACGCGCGCGCGCGTGGAGAGAAGTGGGAGAGTAATGTGGCCAGCATGCCAGGTCAATAATCGAAACTGTAGGACCATCCCTTCAGCTTCAACAGTAATGATAATGAAAAGAATAATATCATGACATGTCACGTTTTGTTATTTAATGCATTATTACGATAGTATTTTATTGATTTGCGTATACAATGACAAACTATCATATTTATGTCATATAAAATAATTATCGATAATTCTCGCTATAAATAAAATTATTCGTATAAAAAACATTTCAAAAATATCGATGACATTTTCTCTTTTGAAATCTTAGTTCACAAACACCGGTGATATTTTTTTAGCTATAGGAGTAATGTTATTTAGGGTGTGTTTGAGCCTTTGAAAAAATATATTTTGAAATAGTAGATTGATGGAGAATAAATTATTGAAAAAAAAGGAAAAGTAATTTATGTAATATAAAATATTATTTTATTGAAAAATGTGTGGTTGAAAATGAGTAGAAGAATGAAAATAAAAAAAATAATGTGGCTCAAACATGGGCTTAATCCCTATTTTGTATAATTTTATTTATATTTTAATTTATATGAAAGTCAGTAATTGATTTTAATCACATATTTTATAGATTCGACAAATTTTCAATCACACATTCCATTCACTTTTATCAAAATTTATTACAAATCTGATTTTAAACATCATCGAACTGGGGCTTAAAATAAAATCGATGTTCTTAAAATGTCATTGTAATGTAATTATTATTTTTTACAATTAATTATAATTTAATTTGGTTCGTGTAATGACTAACAATAGTAAAATTTTACGTGCACACAACTATATAAGCCCTTGTTTGTCTATCGTTAAAATAATTTTTTTTCTCTTAAAAATTACTATTCGAAAACTTGTTTTCCCCAAAAATTCATTTAAATTTTCACTAAAATTTGTTGGAAATTTTGGTAATGAATGATTTACGTTTGATATATTAATAATTGCAATATTTAAAAAAAAAAGTTAAATTAAATACTGTATATATATATATATATATATTGCATCACATTTAAGAGCATATTGCATCATATCATGTTATGTATAACTTAAAAAGTGATCAGCATCTAGTCTAGAAATATAAAAGGTTAGTGATATTTTTAAATGTGAATGAGCGTCTCTAATATTATCAAAAAGCTGAGAAGATATATATGATATTGTCAAAATCATAATGTAGGAAATGTTAGACAATTAGGACGCACTCCTATATTGGATTTAAGACAATGAGACAATCCAACATTTAAATGGTGAAGAGATGCAAGTAGGTCGAGGGCAGCCATCCTTGTCTCTCGGCATAGATCTTTAAGAGGCGAAGATAGGGATGAGTGTGACAAAAGGATTGAATAGCTCGTTAGCTCGGCTCATCAAATCTCGGCCCATGGACGACTCGGGCTCGTTTCGGAACTAGCACGAGCCTGAGCAAGGCTCGGCTCATTGAGCTCGTAAAAATTGTGAATAAACAATTAGAGAAAAAATTCGTGGGCTCGGCTCGTGAGCTCACGGGCCTAGTCGAGCTCAACCCTTGAGCACAAGCCGAGCCCTATCCTTGAGCACAAGCTGGGCCATGAGCTCATAGGTAGATAGGACGAGCTGTCTCGGCTCGACCTATTGCCTCACTAGGTGAAGGACAAAGAATGAATTTCTGGGCTAGCCTCATTTTGGAGAGAAAAATTGGTTGGACGATTCTATATGCATGCATGTTAAGATCGTTCACTTAAATTTTGACTTTCGATTTGAAATCACTCAAATCGCAATACTTCGACATATGATGTGGCAAAAGAGAGAAACAAAAGTGGATCATGATTTGAATGAACGATCATATCACGTGTGCATATAGGAGTATGACCCCATTAAAGTTTTTATACAAAAATGATTCGGATTTATTTTTAAATCGTTTGAAACAATAACACATGGGGATGGGTCTCCCAACTTATTGAAATGTAGCAAGTAGATTCCTATACTAATATTTTCGCAGCTAGATTCTCTTAACCTTACATTTTTGAATATTTGAATCCTGAATTGATTATTTTACCCTCGTGTTTAATTAATGACTCAATTTATTTTACCCTCGCAGCTAGGTCTTTTTTTGTCTGTTTGGTTAAATATAAGTGTAAAGTCACCTTTATAATAAATATTGAGTTTTTAATCATAAGATAGTCCATTGAGGATTCAAGTGCTACAAAATTATAAAGTAGCATAAGAGCCATCAATATAATAGGTTGAGAACCTACTTGCCACATTTCCAATAAGCTGAGGACACCAATTGTAATTTCCTAAAATTATAATTTTGTTGGAATTTTTTTATAGAGTTCTACTTTTACTAACAAAATTATTTTTAAAAAAATCAAATTTCATAAAAAATGTAAGTTTTCAACACGGCCAAACAAAACTCTAACAACTATTTCGATGGATTAAGTAAATAATAATGTATTTTTTTTTTTAAATATAATCAAATTCTTATGTCCACGTGATATAAAAATTTTGATTTAAATTTTGCAAGATTGTCCAATTCTTCTTGTTGAAAATGTCGCCCTTGTACATATTCAGTGGCATGACATTTGTTCCGCTTTAAATAAAATTAATGAAACATCATTTGAGTTCAAGTATGTTTGTTTGATTGTTTCGATATTTGATGTATTTTCTGAACATTGTCATTTGCTATTGGTTTTTTTCGTAAATAAAGTATTTTCTACAATTACATAAACATCAGTATTTTAGTGTCGAGTCTTTTCAATAAACTTTTCTTTTCGTCTTTTTAATTTTATTGTATCAAAGTAGTGTTTGTTTGTTTATTTGTGCACTTTTTTTTATTTGGAATTTTTTCATCGACTTCGAAGTTATCGGTATATTTTATTAATAATGAATTGATATCGACCCTATAAATAATTTTTTATTAAAAATAAGACAAGAAATAATTGAAAAGACTACGTCTTTAGACTTCAATTAAGATTTGCTTTAGTCAAATTTCCCGATCGTTACCTATGAACTACGTCCACTAGCGAATTTAGGATAAGAGGTGAGCGACTGCCCAATATAAGGAAAAAAAATTCTGACGGATCCAACATGGGTGGTCATCGGTGTCGACGGGTGCTGGTCCGTATGTGGCTATGTCGAATGTGACCATGAAACATATATTTATATATTCATAATTTTTTACAATGTACTCTATTTTCTCGTAGGATAAATGTTTTTAATAGAATTTTAAAAAGTTCGTCAAGGCTCTACTCAAGCACGTCTAGGTTATCAAAATTGTTATTTGCCTCGCGTCAGGGCTGGAAAATAGACTCTACTTAACCAAGTTTTGGTGCTATTTGGGTAAACTCTCTCTAATCAGACCGTAGTGTCGGATCATCCAACCTGTCCGACATACTAACTCCTCACTTTGAACTAATCCGCAGAATCTCCGATCAAAATCTCTATTTTCTTTGGAGATATTTCCTCGACTTTCCCTATTTTTTTTGGATTGTCAATAAAGAGAGATGCAGACGTTGGGTGAATACAAGCTGCCTCATTTCTTCAATTATCCTCCTTATTTCACGTAAACCCACCCTCTACCCTTTTACTGTTTTCATTTCATAATTTGTCAGGATTTGCTAACATTGTTAGTGTTAATTGTTGATTTTTTTTTAATTCTGTTGAATTATGCTTATAATCTTATTCTGAGTTGCATTTCGCTCGTTGGGTATTATTGTTTTATGATTTTATAACTCAATATTGGGTAGTAGTACCTCAATTTGTTGAGGTGCAAATGCGGTGACTAATATATGCAATTTCTTAATCAAAAATAAAACTATGCACTGATTAAACTATAAAATAATAAGGAATGGAATTGACATCCTTTTGGAAACTGAAATTGTGTTGAGCTCGATTATTCTAGATAGCACACGAACAATTTTTCCTGTGTTGGATGGCTTATTGAATGCGATTCCTCCAATTCCATTGATGTGACCATGTCTTTGTGCTTCTTCATCCTTGTTTTAGAACTTTATTACCTTATACTTTTCAGTAACAGCAGTTGCGTGAGCAATGCCTGTTAGCAAGTCAGTCATTGAAGTTGAAAATCAAGAAGTCAATTTTCATATTTGGTAGCTGGGTTTTCTCCACTTCTCTGGTTTCCTACATATTTGACAATAAGGGTTATTTATCTTTTGTGATCAATCTAGACACAGGTAAACGATGTAGAATTCTCTCTTTGGTGGTTGTGCTTATCGGTGTAAACTTAATAGATGGGCGAGAATTTTCTGGCTGGTTTACAACTTTTATGACAAAACATGCTTTTTACTTACGGGATAAATCTACTAAAGTGTTGGCTATTGTAGCTACATGACTGAGAGGTGGTTTCCTTCCTTATTTTATTGGTTTATAGTTACAATAAAATAAAATTGGCCTATGAGGTCGAAGGACTGTATCCAAGAATTGACCTTAATGAAACTGGATTTATAGGCTACGTTTGATCTATCAGATTAGGCCATATAAAAAATTTAGTATAAAATTATAATGAATAATACTATATTTTGGTGGATTAAGGTGGATACTGGATAGTATTCTTTAACTTTTCATTCAAAGGTTAGTCATTTGCACTATTGATCATATAACATACACAGCTTGGAAGTGGGTCTAGGCCATATAAAAAAGAGATAGTAAATGACATTTTTAAAAATGAAGTCAAAAACAATTATCCACCTTTTTCCACCATGATACCCTCTACTTAGTAATGTTCATTATAAAATACTACACTTTTTATCCGATCTAATCCAGTGAACCAAACATGACCGTAGTGTTAACTTCCTGAACCGTCGTCATGTACTAGGGCCCCACAACTTCTGATTATATGTATACGTTGGAGAGCCAGTTCTTTTCTAGTATTATATCTCAACATTATTTTACCCCTATTGCCTTTCTCCATTTGCATTAAATTTCATCCTAGTTGAAAAATATTGAATTTTGAAAGCCATTTTCATTTCATTCCTGCAGTGGGCTAGGGTTACTTTGATGTTGAAATGAGAATATCATAGCCTTCCAAGGGTAGGTTAAGGTCCAAAAATACAATTTTCCAACCTATTTGATAGACCATACAATTGTTAATTGTTATGGCGTTCCCACTTGCTCCTGTAGATATCAATGAGGTTTTTAATTCTTATTCGCTGTGAATTTCTGTGAAATTTTTACCCTTCCCATGGAGTTTAGTGCCAACAATGAGATAGTATCCTTATCCACTATTAGAGCATCTAATATTCGAAAGTTGAAAATATTTAACTTCCTGGTTTATGCTTTTGTATAGAACTGTTCAATGATAGAGTTATCTCTTTTTGGCATATTATTGTTTCTCAACTCCTGTAGGCTGCAGCCAGTAAGGGACACGAGAGAGAAGCAGATACAAATCTGGAAGGAGCTAATACTTGATTACTGTCGAACTCAAAAAGTATTTGTGATTGGTTTGGATGAAGATTTCCAACTATTTAGCAATCCTACGATAGAAAGTGAGTATTGGCCTTCTGAGTTGCTCTTTCTTTGATATTAGATTGATTTAAAGAGAAGATAAAAGGGCATTAATGTGTAGGAAAAGCTTTGGCATTGTTATTTGTTACTTATCTTGAATTATTATTGATGCTACTGTATTTTTAAAATGTAGAGTAAGCTTGCTTTGTTTAAAATAGAAGGCACTATCTTTTCACTTTTGTCATCTGTGTTGGAAGCATATTTAGGTTTGTATACTTGAGAAATTCAGCCCCGAACTAGTGTAGCCAGACCAGATCAATCATGGGGTAGTGGAGTTTCACTTATTATGTCTAATAGCTCATACCACAAGGTGGGTGAACTTTTATGTGCTTACCATACATAATATCAGCAAGATTTTCCCCTTGCTATATGAGGTCCATTTGAAAGGTAGCTTCTGATTTCTGTAAATATTGATGCATGTATTTTCTCAAAATTTTCCTTTTTCCTGTATCAAATGTTGAAAATCAACTGACGAATGCAACAGGAAGAAACACCAAACTAATATTTTGTTGAAAATAAAATGGTGTAGTAATTTTAGAGTAAACCAAAGAAATTATCGTGCAATGGAGGGTCCTCGGAAGCCAAAATGGCCAAGGCAAGACAGAAAATTAATGTTTTTTTGCTTATACTATGAATTTACTGTGTCTACATTGTACGATCACTCAAATTATATGCCCACCTAAATATTGTATGTTTTTTGCTTGCTTTAACTTCCTATCGTGCATTAAATGTGATATAATACACGTTACTTGTTCTTTTAGGATAGGGTTGCCTTTAGGATCCAAAACCATCAACTTGCCAAATCCAACCACAATTTTGTGCCTCAAGCGAATAATATTAACATATGGGTCAAGTTGGGTTGGCTTCTTTAGAGCTGCTACATACAGATAGTAAATGGATTCACTTTAAGAATGACTTCGGAATTTGTAACACAACTTACAACCTGCTTTATGAACTACCTTTCCAAATAGAGAGATTGATAGAGGTCGAGAAGAATAAGAACGTGGATTGCTTGCTAGCACCTAATTACAATCATGCCCTGCAATTATCATGGGCGCCATTGTAAGGATTAGCAGTGATGAGTTGCTACCATTTTCCTTTTCCTTTCTTCTTTTCTTTTTTTTAGAGTATTGGCGAACTTGCCCCCTCATGCAGAAAGGGGATTGCAGCGAAGTACCTCAATGTCAAATCCTTGAGCTCATTCTATCTCACCCACACTCATGGCTTCTGATTTGCTTCATTAAGAATAAACACAACTATGCTCTTTGAAGTGGGAAATAAATATTTAGGGTACTGCCAGTAGCTTCATACGTAACCTTACAGATTAACAAGTTCAGTCCTTGTTAAAGATTTAGATTGATACTTGATAGAAGTTTTATCCATATGATAATACAGGAACTGATTACTGTTTTGAGTGGATATCATGCTGGTGGGTTGACCCCATCCATTTCTTATCCACGCCTTCGACTCGCTAGATAAATGGGTGTGTTGGGTTGCCCATTTACCATTTCTGGTTTTTCCTTTGCTATTTTAGGATACTAGTGTACTATAATCTTTATCACAGCATGTTCTATGATTCATGTTGATAGCTGATGATAGTAGTTCCTTACTTATATAGCTGCTAGTATGCTGGAGATACTGTAGCAATTAAGAGGAAGGATAAATGCAGAATTTATATGGGCACTCAAATAGGTGAAAACCCCTGTTGCAGATGCAGTTTTAATGGAATGGTAAGATATACAGTTTTTGAGCCAGTCCTGGGGACTTCCCTAGATTTTCTTTAAGCTCGATGGGGGTAGCAATGAAGTTTTCATTAAGTAAATGGATGATTGAATTTTCAAGATATTTGGCTTAGTTAACCAAAATTTCACTAGTCTGGTATTGGTTGATGTAGAGCTGTTTTATATTTTTATTTAAATAGAGAGATTCATATTACTTCCATTTCTATTCTTGATTTCCACTTTAGTTATTCTATAATGTTAACATGTTTTTTAGCATTGTCAATTAAACAGAGACAAGTATAATGTACTCAGTTAACAATATTACTGAAAGGAAAAGGTATTTTGTTAATTTATGGTGTTTTAATATATTTGACTAAATATAAGCCGCTGTGTAAAATTGAAGTTCATGATTTTATTGTATTGTTGTATAATGTATGTCTGATTCATGTGTCCTTTTGAATGATTCTTCTGGTCGTGATAATACAGGATCTCTAAGTCATGAAGCTAGGGAGGCATTTCTCTCAGCCTTAGTTTCAGAAGGTTTTCTTCTGCCAAGCATATTTGCTTATCTGTTGGAAATGAGGACGATGTCATGTGTTCGCAACACAGGCTGATCATAATATTATATGTTTTATCTGACAGGACGTGCAGAATGGTTGGATAAAGGTCACAGAAAATGTCTAATCCTTTGGCATCGGATTCAAGATTGGGCTGACTTGATATTACATTTTGTGAGTATTGCTCCAATCTTCTGACAGCTACAAATTAGTCATGGGTTTTTACTTTAGTTGTGCCTTTTCTTGTATCTTATTAGGTGAAGGAAAATGGGTTGGAGGATAGCGTAATGACGGTTGAGGAAATACGTTCAGGGGTTGAGTCTCGAGAAACAGGTATAGTTTGGTGGTGTTGGAATTTGTATAGATACATGTATAATACTTTTATTTTTGGCAAAAGATTGTTTGCTTGCTCAAGTTTTACATCTTGGAACGTCTCGTAGCATCATCATCCTCTCTATCTCAAAAAAAATACTAAAGATGGAGTTTCTCCACTTTCTATTCCATTCTTTCTTTTTTCATTTCCCTTTTTCTTGGGAGGGTGGAAGGACCTATTTAATCTGCGAGGAGTACTATGGAAGCCTTGGTGTGGTTTATTAATTTCTGTTACATCTATAATCAGATTTGCCTTCAGTGCAACACATTAATTATTGATCTGGTTAATATGGAGTAAATTCTGAAATCTGAGATCTGATTCTCAAGAAGTGGATTCGTTTGATAAGCTTGCACGAATAGAACATTATCTTGTAATGAAACAGATAATTGGAATCGGTATTCCATCCATTTGAACAGTGCCTTCTATTTAGTTTTCTTATTCTGATACCAGAAAATATTTGTTATTCCCCACTCTTGCATGTGCAATTTTTTAGTTGTCCGAGGCCTCATTAATTTTTACATCCTGTTGATAGATCTTCTGCCATAAATGTCTGCTAAATTAGCATGCAACAATCTAGCTAATGGGTTTGGTCTCTTGATTTCACCACTCGTGCTAGGAGATTCCAATTCACACGGTTTACACATCTAAATTGTCATCTTATGCATCAGCCAGAACCGCCAACGCCTTTTTGCTTGTTTTCTTGAAATCTTTTTTTGTGGGATAAATAGCAGACCCTCGTATGGATAAACATGAGCCAGTTCATTTTTTTTTTACTTGTAGAGGTGGGATTAACATGATAAATGCATCAGCTTTAAAGTTTCGTGGATTTGCGTAATGTGGCATTTTTCACTGTATACTAATTCTGTTTTCAAACCATGCACAGTCAAACATGACAATTCTCTGTGGTTTTCTTGATGCAATTCAGAGCTTCATGGAATGGATCGAACTATTTTAATGCGAGCCCTTAAGCTGCTAGAACACAAGGGGAAGCTTGCTATCTTCAAGGGAACGTCTGCTGATGATGAAGGTGTGAAATTCTCCATATAAATTGTTCACTTTCACCTGGGGGTAAAAGATCAGATGTATGCCATTTTGCTGTTGAATGGCTTCATCTGGATTTGATGCATATCAATCATTCCTACTTTATCTTCCGTCTTTACATTTACTCAGACAATCCTACGTGAATTGTCATGATGCCACCGAAAGTTCAGCGTCAAACGCATATTGTACTGCTTGAATTTGGAACTGTGTACTTAGTCCAACACCCCAGCTTGACAGTTTACACAGGCTGTCCAAGACACTATTATTCGTAATGACAAAAGTTTGAATATAGTAAACAGTTTCTTGCTATGGCAGTTTAAGAGCATAAATGGTATCTAAACTTTTATCGTCTCTCCTATAGGTATCCATACTTCCTATTTTCCTTAATTCATACTCGAACTTCCAAATATGTTTCTTTCATCCAATATCTAGGTGTTTCTTGCAAGTACACAAGAAACAAACTTTCAATTTTCCTGATCCATAACGGAACTTAAAAATATGTTTTCCATCCATAATTTAACAAGCTGTCGACAAGCTCTAAATGGTTCGGTGGTAATTGATGGCATTAATCCCTTTAACAACAAAATAAATCTTATTATTTTCGATTCTACAAATCACGCTCTCTGTTCTCCAAATGTATATCCATAATGTACGACAACCCGTTATTGATCAAATGAATATGATTTATGTTGAAATGTGATATTATGATGTTAATTGTTGCTCAATGATGGTGTAAGAGGGTGTGTGATAATATATAGGGAAAATTATAAGCAGCGAGTTAGAGTTTTTAGGAAATGGAGTTGGGGAACTAAGAGCGTGATTTGTAGAGTTTGGGATAAAGCGATTTCTTATGTTGATGTTCTCAATTGGCACGTAGACGAAACCGTAGGTATAGATGATATGTTCAAGTATGTATCTAGAATAATAACTGGAAGTTTGAGTACTCGTAACTCGTAAGAAATGGGATTGAAATTTTAGGTATCATTTATGCTTTTTACATGAAGTAATACTATGTAGCACAAGTGGTGCTAGTCTATATGATAAAGAGTGATAAATCTAATTAATTGGTCTGCACAACGACACATTTAGCCCCTCTTTGTTTGACATTTTAAGTAAAGATGTGACCGTTGGAAAAAAAAATTAGCCACCATTTTTGATCAATCACTCCACAAATTTTTAAAAAAATGGTCAAAAAACTCATTTTTATGTAAAAATAATGTCGGGGCTTAATTATATTTATTATTTAATATCATGTGTCGCTCATAAAGTACAACTATTTTAGCACCATCAATGATATATATCATTTTTTTAAACATGCTAATAGCCTAAGCAATATGACACGTGGCTTGCCAAGTAGAATTCTTTTATACATTATTGAATCGAAATAGTAAGAGGAATTGTTGCGGATCCAAAGAAATGTGCAAATAATAAGGAAAATTCTTGGTGCATGTACATAAATTATGTACACACAAAAACATGGGGTGGGAGTGTGGACACTCCTATGTACATAAATTATGCATACATAGCATATCCCCAAATAATAATGAGCCTATATAGTCTATATGATCCCCAATTTTTAAATTTCATTTTCAAAAACAAATTTCATTGGATTCACCTTTTATCAACTTTTCAATCATACATTTCATCAACTTTTATAAAAAAAATTACTTTTTAGCTCAACCAAATAGGGACCAAGTGTGTAGTTGAAATTAATATTTCACTTTAATTGAATACATAAAATCACACATAAATTTGTATCCAAATGAAGGCTAAATGAGGAAAGGACGAATTTTATGGAAGTTCCAATTATTTAGAAAAAAATAAAATGACAAGACATTATAATGTATTCATGTCTGAATTACAGAACCATTATTATCCGAATAAAATAAAATAAAATTGAATACAGAACATGAAAATGAACCAAGAAAAACTTTAAATAATCACACGGGGAGGAAAAAGGGAGAAGAAATAACTAGAGAGAAGTATAGTGAGGAAACAGGGGGAAGAAATAAGAGAGACATTGGGATCTACCACCTTCACTCAAAAGATGGCGCAAGGCATTCATCAACCATATCCACGAGGTTTGGATTTTCTAAAGCGGCTGCAACCCGTTCTTTATCATTCAACTGTTTATTTACTGCAAACAAACACAACTTTTTTAACAAAAATATCTCATTGACAAGCTTCAAGCAAGGAAAAGGATGGCAATGGGGGTGCACCTAAAACGATGAGAATCCCCTAACGACTAGATTGACTGCAATGCATCAAGAGGTGGTATGGAACTCAATACGAACTCGGGTTTTTTTCTGTCCGATTCAGAGGGACTTTAGATTGGTTGCTCAAATACATTTTTTCTTTCTTTCTTAGGATATCAACGAAGTATTTCAGAAAACAATTTTCATAAATTCATTCAATTATATCTAAACTGGTCATATTTCTAGAGTTTCCAATCTTTTGACTCAGAATGTAGGTTACAGAATCTAATCACATCAGGCACCATATTTCCAATTACACACACTTTAAATAACAGGTAGCACATAGAAAAGCATATGGGAAAACTCTGCACCAATTCTGCAGTAACACTAGCAGCAAAATGAATGAAACATCAAATCTATTAGGGAAATATAATTCTCCTCAACCAAATGGTGGTAAAAGAAAAAATGGGAAAGGGACCAACGTGTGATTTAAAAATGGAAGGTGATCATATAATGACTAAATGCAGGTCAAGGAAAAAAAACCCACATAAAAATTCATGGACAAACACACAATAGAGAGAAAAGAGACCTGCAGCTTCAGTGGCATGAGTACCAGGGGCTACTCTAATATCCACCTGGAAATAAGTTAAGGAAAAGGTTAGACCATTAGAGGACCATGAGAGCAAACCAATTAAAAGTCACTATATATTAAAATATACAACATAGCAAGAATCGCATCGTTACAAGATGGAAATTGTTTTTTAAATGAAAACTCAGAATATCTGTGTATCAACTTCGACCTTGCAGAAGTATGTATTTTCCACGATGCAAATTTCCCATATGATCACCATGTTTGTTAATAGTTTTGTATCACACACTAAGTAATAATCATTTTATTCAACTATACTTCCCTAAGTAGGCAAATGTCCCTTCCATTAATGACACATTCTGGACAAATTTGACAAAGGGATGCAATTGTAAACTGTCCAACACATTTTCATGGACCAAGAGAATTCCATGAATGAAATGTGATTAAAATCCGTTATTTTATAAATATATTCTCCCCTACAAAAGAAAAGATATAAGCAGTGAATGAGAACCATTGAGACAAACCCACATTCATTAGACAACATGCCCTTTAAAACCAATTATAAATAGAAACTGGGGGCAATACGCCCCGACTCCATACAGACTGTAGCAGCAGAAGACAGGAAAAATTGTTTTGCACAACATATTACCCAATTAATCAGTTTGTACTTTGTTGGAATCTGCTGTCAGGTATACATAGGTAAACATGAATCTGATGCCATTCTATATACTATTGCCAATCATCATCTAGCTATTGCATTTATTTTTCTTGTTGCTGGTTGTATGTATCCAACGAATTTCGGGATTGGACAGTATCAACTACAACTACAAGAAGCTAATTCTTATTCCCTACAGATACGGGATCAGCCACATGAAAGATTCAGAAATATAGTCTCTAATTATATCTCAAGCATCAATAATCTTCTTCCAAGAAATTGATACTGCTCCGTCTGCATCGCTACTTTATTTATCAACTTGAAATACAACTGATCTAAATCTACTTGGTCTCAGACAAGGATACTTGAAAGTTAGCAAACGGCATGCTAATTTTTCGTGAGCTATTTCTTAAAATTATAAGCATTGGGTGGGAACCGTATATTAAAAATGGTTAAATTGACAAAAAAAAAAAGAAGTAAGGGCAATGGATTAAAGAGAAGGCAAAAGAAAGGTAAAGAGAATCGGTAGAAATAGACTAATTTGTCTAGATCTAAAAGATAGGGTAACAGAAGTAAAAATCATGATTGAATTACATAGTTAGACTATTATTAAAAGAGTTGATTAGCATTCTTTGCATGAATGCTCAACATCTAGGAATAGAGTGAATTTGAGAAGACACAGATGGGTTGATTTAGACAGCACATATTCAACATCAATTTTTTGTCAGGCAATATGTAATGGTCATTCATCGAAACATGAATAAAAATGTGACATAGCAAGTGGAGAATGTGGGTTTCAGATTGAAGTCAATAATGAAACGAGATTTTGGAATTGGAACTAACCTATGCTTTGGTGCTAATGGGGGGTAGTATAATTAACTAATGTCAATCAGTCAAAAAAGATATACATGAGTGGAAGATAAAGAGGCATACTTTGTACCGAGGTGGCAAGCAGCGCATAAGTTTCACACGCAAGCATAACCCAATCACTGTTGCCATGCTACAATGTTCAACTGTTGGAGTAAATGTGACCCTGAAGCAATTACCTTTAATGAATAAAATGACTTGCATAGCCAAAATCATGTAAAAACACACCAAAAAGATCTACGTACCTCACATGACTTTTTGTGTCATCCACTTCAATTGCATCTTCTGTTATGACCTTCAACTCTTCCAAAGAATAAGGGTGCTCTGGATCTTTTATGTCTCTAATATGATGTAATACTGTTAAGAAGTACAAAAATTTCTATGCACTGGGCTTCCCCCACATAATCTCACTTCATAAAAAATTAATTTTTGGATTACAAGATAATCTCCAGAAAAGAAAATGTATAAAAATGAATGAATAGAAAACAAACAAATGCTATAGATGAGAGATGTCTTTACTTTTAGAAAAATATACTATAATAGCTATTGACCAATAAGCAGAAATGTGATCAGTGGTTCAGACTATATGCAGTTAACGGATTTCAACTGTTACTGCTACTGAACAAAAATACCACAGGTTACTCCAGCATAATAGAAAATTCAATTTTTGAAGCAAATAGAAACAGAACAAATTCATATGAATGATTAGTTTTGTTTGCGAAATTTAGTGGAACAGTAAATGATTCTAAGGCATTTTCAAGTGTTAATATCTTCAAATAATATTCAACCAAGGCATAGCATAAATACAAAGATGTATTAGCAATACAGATGCATTACTCAGAAGAGCTCGTGTCCACTATGTAGTTCATGCGTGAACGAGAAAACAATCCATTATACTACAAAACACTTGAATTTGACACCTACAAAACGTCTCATGTATCAAACTTTGTAATCACAAGAAAACACAACAGTGGGGAAAACATACAGAGAGACACAGAGAACGAGAGATGCAAAAGTTACAGTTAAAGGATATAAAAAATTTCTAGTTGGTCAATTGGTTCGGCTGCATATTCGTCCACATCAACTGGCGCAGTTCGAGCTCGACGCTCCTTTTTTCCATAAACGATGGGGTTGGCATTTATCAATCCAGAAACCATGGCGCTATTCAACCTCAACCACTGCATCATCAACAGTATTAGCTGAAATGACTAAATGTGGAAAATGACAATTGGAAGCTGCACTCAATGTGGCAATAAAAATTTTGCTGATTGACCAATTCTACAGGCTGAGTTTCTAGATTAATAAATTTCATGACGCCAACTTTTTATACAAAATCTATATCCTGATAGAAAATGCTTCTTTAAAATTCTTTTCCTCTTAAGAAAACTGATGAAAGATAAGATTTGAATATTTTATTCTATTCATCTCATAGTGAAATCAAAATCGAAACAATATGGAGAGTTCTTTGTGTCTATCATGCACTCTAAATTTTTTTTATAGCTATAGATATTCTATAATATTTGTTTTAAATAATTTAAGGAATCTCAAACATTCTCCATTAAAACTGAAAGACTTTTGATATGCAAACATNTATAGATATTCCATAATATTTGTTTTAAATAATTTAAGGAATCTCAAACATTCTCCATTAAAACTGAAAGACTTTTGATATGCAAACATTATAACTCTATATGTTGTTCTATATCTCCATGAATCTAGGAACTTGTGCTCGCATAGGGCTATGCATATCAACTGACCAATTATCTTTGTTATAATAACATCTAATGTTTTAATTTAAATGATAAGGAATCCCAAACTTTATCCACAAACACCAAAATAAATAAATTATTACACAAAACAGATCAAAGTTTATTTTTTTTGTAACCATTACATGAGCTGGTTTTCTCTATAAAGAATTATATTTACCACAAAATTAGGCTTTTATCAAATACATAACTGGTTAAAAATAACTTTAAAAAAAGAAAAGAAAAAGTAAACAGAATTAAGCCATATCCTATAAGATTGGGAGCAAGTTAATCCCTTTTTGGGCGGCAAATTCACAGGATTCAACCACATCTACTGAAAAGTCTCAAATCTTCAAATTAATGAAATAAAATCAGGTCCAATCACACACGAAAAAGAAAGAAATCTATACGAATTCAACTTACCAACGAGTTTCAACCTTCAAATTAAGGAAAATATGATATTGGAACTGCCAAAGTTTCAAGAAACCTGCCGCCTTCTCAAACAAAATTTGTTCAATTTATTGTGTATGTCGGTCAATTATGTGTTCACAAAATAATATTAAATTAAATTAGAAAAAAGAAAGAAAAAGAGAGACAGACAAGTTTTTGGATTTTGGTTATGTAGAAAGGAAAAAAGGCCAACGCTCAACAGGCCCAGAAAGGTTGAAATAGCCCAAGATAGGCCTGGCCCAAAAAGGGGAAAAAAATGATAAAATTTAAAAAATACACTCTGCCTTTACGACGTATTTAAACTTTGCATGCCGTCGTTTACTAACTTAGATGTTAAACATCATTTTTACTTTACGGTAACAAAAAGAATAATTAAATTCACACTACAATTTTCGTATAATGTGACACATTTTAATTGCAATGAAAGTCATCAATTTTTCTCATTGTTTTGTTCCCGCATTTTATTTTATCTCATCGCATTCATATCATCAACGGTCCATTAATTAAAACATAATCATTTAGAATTTGAATAAATTTTGTGACTCCAAACTAGTATAAATAGCTACATAGATGTCTTATGATGTTGAATAGATTTTGAAATTATTGTAAAATACATTTAGGACGTCAAATGGTATGTTATACTCTTGAATGGTGTCAAATTTCGACCAAAAGGTAGGTAATATTCTCGAATGGTGACAAATACCGACCAAAATGATGAAAATTGAACATCCGACTGGTAGATCTAAACGAATTTTTGTGACTCCAAACTAGCATATAGATCGCCATCAAGAAGAATGTTACTCGGTTTGAGATTATCGGCGTTCTTCTATGATGCTTCAAGTAGTTCAAAGCAAAAGCAACATCAATTGCAATGTTAAGCCTTAATGATATGCTCAACTCACTTCTGTAGGTCACCATGTTCAGGTGAAATTTGATGTAACCACATCTCTAAACTTCTTTTAGAATGTATTCTTAACTCAAAGTTTTGAAATCATTGCCTTTTAAATAAATGCTAGAGCAAGTAGTGATAATCTTGACAAGAGGTTTCTTAGCGCCTTGCATTCTGCCAAGAAACTCTTAATGTCACCACGTTCCTGGAGCTTCAACCTATTAACACAAAGAATTCCTTTATAAACGCAGCCATATCTAGGACTGGGATTGAAAACCACCACCCCAAACAATCGACCCGACTCGAAACAAACTCAAGTCGGGTCGAATCAGATCAGATCGGATAAAATTAATTTAAAATAATTGTGGATCGGGTCAGTTCAGCCTCACAAACCGACCTGACCCACTAAACCCAAATATCCCCGACGCTAATTCCTCAAACCCTAGCTCCACAATTCCAAAACCCTAAATTCACACAACACCAACAAATCCATGCCCATTTCATAGTTCTTGTCCTCAAATTTGTAATTTTCTCATAATTAAAGAAAAGTCAATTGAAACCAAAATTTCCTTCTTTTCTCGCTCAAAATCTTAAAAAAAAAAAAAAAAAAATTAAAAACAAGAAAATTCAGTCAAAGTCAGACAAAGTGATTCTAAGCTGCAAAATATAAGGGCATATTTGACAGACATTATTTGCTTTAGAAGTGAGAAAAAGAATTTCATTTTCTACAAAATAAAGTGTTTGATGGATAAAATTTTGCCACCAATTCTTTTTCCACCTAGAACTCACGCGCCTCCTTTTTCTTGAAATGGATGAAATGGTGGGAAAACTGAAATTTAGGTTCTGATTTTTTTTTTTTTTTAAACAAATTTCATAACCAATTGTTAAAAAAAAAAATTCATTTTAATGGACAATTTTTATGTAAAATAAAGTCAGACGAACACTAAATTTTGATAAAAAAATGATTTTTTAGGAATTTTTTTTTTCACTTTTTGGCAATGGAAACAAATTTTATAACCAATTGTAGAAAAATTACCACTTTAATGGACAATTTCTATAAAAAACAAAGTCAAACGAACAAAAAAATTTAAAAAAATTTCAGGTGAAAAATTATACTAATCAAACACACTTAATTAACAATTCCTTATAAAATAGTTTCTAGGCAATTATTTTTCCTGAAATTCATTTTATTTTCACCCATTTTCCAACTTTGCAATCAAACGGACCCTAACATCTAAATCTTCTCCCATTTCCCCCAAACTTTTCTTGGAGCTTCAGTCGAGATATAAAAAATAAAAAAGAAATGGGCTCTTGGTTAAAACTTATAGATCGGAGTTTAAGTTTACATCTAATTCAACGGGCCGATCAAAAAACTTGAAAGTCCTTAATTCGTTGGTATGGTGTTTCTCTGTTGAAGACAGCAGTTCGTTTAGTGGATTTTTCACTATGACACAACTTTGGGGAAGGAGATTGTTGATTAGGCAGTAGGGGTGGTATACATTTATTTGCACGGGTGACAACTTTGTTCCTAACTTAAATGTTTGCTCCTAACCAGCTGGACCTGACCTGATCCGATCCGATCCGATTCGGGGTTGGGTCGGTTTAGGGTAGGAGTCGGGTTGAGTCGATTTGTAAAAAGCCCAAAATCGAGTATAAGGGGTTGGGGCCCACCCCGACCCGACCCATTGCCCACCCTTACGTGATATAATAAAAATGGGAAGAAAGTGAAAATTAATGTGTGCGTGCGATGATGTGTATATATTACATACAGATAACAATAGAGTCGAACCCACAGTATGGTAAAGTTGAATATCATGTGGTCATGATAAACATCAACTTGACGAATTTTGACCTTCAGATCGTCTAATTATACAATTATGAAAATACCTGAATTAGGGATAAACAATTTCACTAGATCTATTCGAACAGAATTTGCACTAGATCTTGAATTAATTAGTTCGATTTTTTTTTTTATCAAAGTATTAATCGCATTTGGTTATTAAAATTGAGAATGAATCAATTTGATTTAGTTCATATTGCAATCAGATTGACGTAGACAATTAATATGATTCAATAGATATTTCACGTCATTGAATATCATTGTCTCTCTCTTTTTATGTATTTTTTAAAGCATTTGAATTGGTAGTGATTGTGTATTCAAGTGGTAACTTTGAATATTTATAACAAATATTATAGGTGTTGGAAATTATAGTTGTTGGTCATTGTTGAGTTGATTTAATAGATTATAGAACTCCCTTGAACTTTAGCTTGAATTTATCTTACAACATTAACTAATACAAAAAATAAAAAGGAATGTCATATACTATGTTTCTTTTTTTTTTTTTGTAGCCACAATAAGACTGATTGAACCATAAATACACGATTCTAATTAAAAAAACTAGACTAGTCTAACCGAGTATAGTTCTATAACTATATAGGAAATGAACATTCCCCTTTACAAAATTTCCATCAGCATATAGTTCGATTGGTTCTTGAAAAATACCAACCAGAACACCTGGTGCCACCCTTAACCAGAATACTCAAACCATTGATCTTCAAACATTGATCATTATGCAGAAAGCTAGGAATAGAACTTATATTAAATTTTAGAGTGAAATAAAACTTTGATGATTTGAGTTGGACAAACACTTTGGGGCCGGGCCAAATCTCTTTTTTTTTGGGCTAGTTTTATAAAGTAAAAGCTACATTTTGGTCTGTTATATAGGCCCGGCCGGCTCACAACTAGTAAATCAAGCTTGTGAGTAGTGACTAACCTAGCTAAATCAAACAATTAGTTTTGAATTGCTTCATTTACTTATTTTGTGAGTGTACTATTACTAGATTACTAGATGTGACAATGATTTTTTAGAAAATATATGAAAAAAAAAATTATGTTGCTCTTCCAATTTAGATACCAAATTTCCTTGTGATAAAATTTTATATTGCTAGTGTAACTTAGGATACATGGTATGATAGACTGGACAAAACAATATTTCTCGTCCAATCTCACAATTTCTATACAATGTCATTGCCATTAAATGCCTTTAAAAAAAAAATTATCACTATCACTTATTTGGTTTTCATTAAACATACTTCTTGATCATTTATTTTTTTCATTTCAGGAAAGAAGTATGCATAGAGGATACAATATGGAGAAGATGAAGGTGTGCCTTTCTTAATTTCTTATTTTTGGGGGGTGTATTCAATTGAGACTTTTAAAAATTTTGATTAACTTTTTTTAAGTGATGACTTCTGGGATTTCGTGGATTTTTTTTTATAGATTTGTATGTAATTAGTGGAAATCTTTTGTAAACTTATAAACTTTCATTTTAAAACTTTTAGAGACTTTTGTAGAATTCAGAAGACTTTTGAAGACTTTCATTTGAGATAGAATTTATGTGGATCTAGTGCAATATTGTGAAATTATTACATACGAGGTGGTGGTAATTCTTCATCTCCTTTATTTTTCCTCTATATAATTTAAAAATATTTTAAAAAGAATAAAAATTTAAGACATTAATTAAATAAATAATAATTAGGGATAATTGCAGCAAAGGTCCCAAACCTTTCAGATTTTTACGTACTTTACCTTAACCTTTGATTTAAGTCAACGAAGGTCAAAAACCTTTAATAAATATGCGGTGGAGGTCCATCTGGACGGATTCCATCCAAATCGCCGTTAGNTAAAAAAATATATATTTAAATTTAATTATAAATTAGTCTATATAAAATTTTATAATTTAATTAAAAATAGATATTTCTAAGAAAAAATGAATGAAAAAAGAAAAAAAAGTTTATAAAAATACAATTTAATTTTTCATAGAAAATAAAAATAAACAATAAGAGAGAGAAAAAGAAAAATAGAAACTAATACAATCAATAGAAAAAAATAAATTTTAATCATAACTCTAATGTTTGTAGAAGAGAAAATGAAATAGAAATATTGAAAAAAATACATATTAATTTCTTTCTCTTTTTTTTTTTTGTAAAAGTCCCCCAAAATTTTGTGATTAATTATAGACAATTTTTGAGATTTTATTTGAGTACTTTCTGTTTAAAAGTTAGTACCATAGAGACTTTTATAAAAGTCTCTAGAAGTCATAAATATTTGAATACTCCAAAATTTATAGAGACTTCTAAAATTTTTTAATTGAATATACCGTGACTTTTAATTATAAATTAGTCTATATAGCCCATATCTTCTTCCCTCACCTATCATGTTTTAGAAGGAAAAATCACTGGTAGATTGGAAATTTCTCTATGATAGGATTTTACAAAAATACAAATTTCTAAACAGTCCTCATGCGCCCCTTCCAACCCCATGCACAGCCTCACTTCGGAGGTCGACCTCGACCACCTCCGCAAAGTGACAATAAATAATAATTAGGTTCCACAACACAACATGTATTATTTCAAATAAACTGTTTCAAGATAGATCCATGATTTGAGCACTTTCAAATGTCCAAAGGAAGATGGAATCATTTCCACAAAATTATTTTAGTTCTTAATTAGTTAGTCTCAGACCAGCATCCCTAAAATTGATACCTAGACGCAAAGGTGAGGTTGACTTCAATATTAAGCATTCATATTTTGAAAAATCACTTTTTTTTTTCTTTCTTTAAACCGAGCTGATATCATAAATTACGCAAACTGCTGATGAAGAAAAAATGACACAATTCATCCAAATTCTAGTACTACAAACTAGTAAATTAAAAGATGTGATGACGTGGACCACTTTATCTCCTCTTGATTAATAAAGCAACAAGAACCACAATTTACATCACGCTAAAGAGCTAAACAATCCAAGGGAATAGCTTCATTGGGAGCACACCTAATATTCGACTTGAGGCTTTGCATGCTATCAACTTCCCCCGACCTTATGATCCACTAGTTAGCGTGCAACTGCCATTCACACGAAAATTTCCCTATTCAATCATCAAATTTTCATTTGAATATTTGTTACTACCATCAAGATTCGCACCGTCCAATTTCCAAGTGCTCATCCCAAACGAGACATCGAGGGGCAAGCAATATTTAAAAAAGTGAAAAATGAAAAGGCCCAAATATCAACAATATCCCAAATAGAGGTTGGTTTGCCAAGAGTTCAAAGTGCAAGGGCCTTGAGTGCAAACTTCAAACTCTCCACTTTTATAGGATCATATATACTACTAACTAAAATCAACATGCACTTTGAAAAGGCTGTACTGATCTAATGTTGGACTAAAGACAACTGTACCCATGTACACAAGTCTACACATTTAAGCAAAGCTAAATATCCATGAAAATTTGAAAAATTATCCATCCAAAAAGGAATACTTAAAAAAGTATGATATTTCAATACTGAAATTCAAGTCCAATCCAAGCCATCCAGCATCTTTAATTCGGATATTTATTGAATAAAAGAACCTGTCGATTTTGAATCAATAAAACATGCTCTCTCATAAACCCAACACATCATCCTCTTTGATCCTAGTTAATGGAGAAGCAGAGGTCCCTACAGATATTTCACCATGCCACGACCTTCCACACTGAGCTTCGTAGCTTGAAGTTGCTTCCTTTTTGGCGCTTTTAGTTGTTGCAGCTTCTTGTTCATCTGCAGGTATAAAACAAGATCCTGAGTATGGAACTTAGGTACGAGACTACACTGTACCAGAATAAGATCAAATCATATCCTTAATGACAATACAATTTCTGCAGGCCAACAAGAAGAAGATACGTGCATTCTTTGAACGAAGAAATGCTTCATTACATTAAGATACAGCGATGCATATTCTGAAGAAACTTCATTGCAAGTAGAATGTTTCTATTGCATGCAAATGATTTTAAGATCATTACTTCCTACCAAAAGGAATTCTTTACTGGGTCTCATAGATGAATGGATCAGCACTAGTCAACAGAAAGCAGTCCGGTTATTTTAGCATCAGACTCTGGTTTCCTTCCTTTCTTTCTTTCCATTATTATTATTATTATTATTTTTTTGTCAGGGTGGGGGTGTTGATCTGGGGAGATGAGCAGGAAATGAATGCTGCTCAAAAGATTGCATATTTGAAGGCAAAATGCACACAAAAGAGAAACAAAAAGATGAAATCTAGATTCTAATGGCCTGGCATGTTTCCAAAACATTCTTTCTACCACTTTCAAGAACAAATTGAATGAAAACAATGAGTTAAGTGTCAAATTTGTGCATGTGGATTACAGGGACATCAGAACCTCCCACTAAGTCTCCTACAATTAGCAAAGAGAGTTAGCTCTTCCCGACTAGAATGGTCAATACAAAGACACAGAAATCAGATACGCACACACCAACAATATATTCAGTTTCTGAGAAATACTCAAAATGCAGACGGAACCAATGGCGGATTGATATACAAATCAATGAATCTATATGTACTCCCCTACAAATAAGCCCGTTACTATTAAGTTACCATACGTAGACTGCAATTCAATGTTGAATTCCCCATGGAAATTTTTCCAGAGGAGCTAACCTTGACTCGGCGCTGATCCAACACTATCTGTTTAGCCCGCGCACGGACTTCATCTGGATCAACCTTTGATTGGGGCCGCACCAAAAAGTCCATTGACATTGCTTCAGGCCTTGAAGCATGTTGCCTAGAAGATGACTGGCCAGATTTTGGCCCCCTATATATTGTCACAGAAACTAAATCTTAGGTTACATGCATTAATAGCAGGAATGTGCCAAATAATAATCAAAATGACATCTTACCGTGAAAGTTCAGCTATATCAAGGTCTCCCTGAGAATCCATTCCCGAGGATTTGTTCATCGGCCTGTAGAAAATATAAGAGATATTGTATCAGTTGATAGAAGTTGAAGTTGTAATCTAATAGATAGTCGATGTCCAAGCGTTTCAGAAGATTAAGACATACTTTTTGCCGGAAGACCTCCTGAAAATCCGCTCATCCTCAATATTTCTCATGTCCTCAAACCTCGTGCTCTTATTAAATATAGGTCGACTCTGTGAGAATAACATCCAGAATTTCAAAATCTTGAATGAATACAGCCCAAAAAGGTAAATAATGCATGAAAATAATATAGAACCACAGTAATTACTTTTTAAATAAAAATCATTAGCAAGAACATCAAGAAGCACATTACTTTTGAGGCTAAAAATAAAGTGTCACTTTTTTGTTCTCCAAGAGAAAACATGAATTTATTTGTCTTCATAAATTTCCCAAATTTGTATACAGGAAAAGAGAACGAAAGAAAAAGGAAAAACATAACGAGGCGGAGAACAGGAAATATAAAGTTGTTTCATGTTTGAAAAGGATATAAATAAACAAATTAAAAACAACATGTTACCCATTTGTCAACTAAATCTTTGGCAAGTTTTCTGTTGGCGGTAGTCTCCTCATCAGACTTTGACAAAAACATTATAACCTGCACAAACACGAAAATAACCAGCACAGTCATTCCTCCCGCTGCACAATATATCTGAATAAATCTTATTGGCAACTAAAGATAAAATTGGTTAACTAACCTTTCCAAGACCACTCTTCTTTAGCTGTTCTCTTCTATCATACTGATCTAAATCAATTGGGAACTGCAAAGCAGAGCACACACTTTTAGCACCCAAAGAATGTTAAGAGAAAAAATAAGTACGTCATATCATATAGCATCAAAAAGATAAGAAGAAACTCTTTTCATACATCAGTCAGGATCTTTAGAACTGCAGCACGGACGTTGATGTTAGGTAAGCTTCCATCTGGTAGTGGTTCAAGCCAATTTTTCAAGAGAGTCAACACTCCATGATCCAAAAATTCTTGCTGAAGATGCTTTCTGAAAATCAACAATTGAAATGTAAGGAAATTATCACATTGCATGAACTCCAAAGAAACAATGAAGAAAGCAACTCACTTAGAAAGGACATCAGTAAGAAGAGGGAGTTTTCTGAGTTTATTTATAGCAGGTTTCTGTTGTCTATTCAATTCTGCATCTTCCTCTGCAACAACTTCAAGTTCAGCCATGACATTCTCAACAAGCAGTGCAATTTCTGCAGCACTTTTCTCAGTTTTCTTCTTTTTCTTGCCCATCTTGAAAAGCTGTTTGATTTCCTCATCCTCTTCTCCTTCTTCTGCCTATAGAATAATATGGAAATAAAAAAAGGTTTCACTATTGACACCCCTTAAAGAACATTCAGAAGTGCTGCACGAATGACATTGTGGACATAAATATATACAGTTTTGACCAAAAAGAATGTAACAGCCATCCACATTTATGATGCCAACTCATCCCTCTCCAGCAGGCAGAAAACTCAAAAGGGAAAAATTCTGATTTCAGCAAGCAGAGAGATGAAAAGTGAAAATATGAAGACTTCGAAAATACGGTACTAGAAACCCACCAATCTTTTTTGCAGTGACCAAATATACACACCAAAAAACAAATGGAGAGAGAGGGAAATGAGGAAGGTGTTTATGTTTGGAGGGAAATGAAATAAAACCCATGTATACATATGCAGAAATTTTCCTTGTAAATGACAGCGTATTTAATGAATTTGTTTAATAATGATATTCAAGTAAAGAGTAAATTCCGATGTTCTGTTCCAATTACATATCACGTTACATCACCATGTAAGTTACACAAGTGCACTATGCACATATAACATACAAATTTAAATAAAAAATCTAGCTGTTACAACCTCGTTTACGGATAAAAAGAACTCACAATAACAAATACAGAAGTTACTGCATGATGCTTTCTTTTAGAAGTTAATTCAAGGAAAGGAATAAAATTACACAAGGAATGCCAATGAAAAAATCTCTGTCGGTAAAATAGAAGAAAACTAGTTCAAGCCAGTGCCCTAAAACGTAGAATTTCAACGAATGAAAGAACCGGGTGAGCCTAAGGGTCCAGTTCAACCATCAAATCAATCATGATCAAACTGCAATAAATCTGACATGTCATAAAATTGAAGAGTTATATATTAAATATAGGAAAATATAGAAAAAGCTGGAAACTCACCAAAAAAAAAAAAAAAAGTTTCGGCAAATTAAATGAATGATTTGCACTATATATAATATAGATATTCGTATATTAATACAGATAACTCAGAAAAATAGATAGCAAATAAAGCCAGACATCAAGTGAATGGGGTAAATTTACCAATCAAACATCTAGACTACCCCGATAATTGATTGAGAATGGCCATAACTGAAAATATTCTAGAATAATGAAAACAAATCCGAAAATCCCATAGAACCAAAGAATGGAAGCTAATACTAAAATCTGTGTTTTATACATCACCTTAATCATGAAAAAGTAACCATTACTCTTGAGAGGCCGCCGTTGAGCAGAGATGCGAATGGACATGGTTTGAAGGCAAGAAAAATGAAGAAAGTGTAGAGGAAGTAATGAGCAAATTAGGGCATATATTTAGTGCTGTTGTATATAAGAAAGGAAAGCCCAATTACGATGGGTTGACCTATCCATTCTAAATGGTCTTTAGTATTAAATAGGACACACTGCTGGACCGGTCAATGGTCCTAGTAGTTGGACCCCAGTTTGGCAGAACGGACTAAGAAAATATTTGGGAAAATATAATAAATGAATCAAGCCCGAGAACACCTATGTTCGTCTTTCCTCTCCGTAAATGATTATGGCTCGCGAGATAATTCTGAAGACATTTAATGCCATTTAGAATGATAAAGGGATGTAGCAAATTATAATCCACAAAAAGGAACATGCATACCCATTTTCCTGAGGACTGCACATTAAATAAGAAAAGTGAACCTAACTTATATTTTCAGGGGTGATGAAGATCAGGATAGAGAAGACAAGGATTCTTTTTTTTTCCTAATATTTCACATTACACCTTATATTTTTAAGTGGCACTAAACAAAAGAAGGATTCCCCTCCATTTTGATGATATGTATATGCAGCTTCACACAAAAAAAAAAAAAAAAACTCTCATAGTAACTACTTAGAAAATGAGAGGAATGACATGTAACAATTAAAACTCACTCATTGAAGATGTCTAACTGTAAACTGCAAATGAAGCTATGCAAGCTGAAGGATCTTCATGCTCAGTTCCTCTCACAACGTTCCTACTTTGAACTCAATTCATGTTCATACAACACAAGTAAATGGCAGCCGACATCAGCCAGGAATTTGGATGTACATTCGGAATGGTGTTTAAAGTGGTTCAACTCTTGATGAATCACATTATTTAAACACAAAATATATACATTAAATGAATAACATATCTAGTTTACACATGGTTATGACACCTGGCTTTTCCACATTGCTTGTGTAATGCCCATAATGCTTTGAACCCACATCCCTGAAAGCATGTGACTACATATAGATAGCATCGAAATTCTCCAATACTGGAGATTGCAGATTATAAAAATTAAAAAAACTTATATATAACAGTCTATTAGTGATGCCAAATAACCATAATATGTCATCCGAAAAGGATAGAATTCCAACCTGGGGAGCACGGCTCGGAGAATGTTCATTGTCACTTCCATAGCGGTGAGCAGGGTCCACACCACTGTCATCTATGAAATTATCATCATCTAATGTCCTAGCGCCCTCTTGGTCATCCTATACCATTTTGAAACCAAGAAAGTAAAGAACAAGTGAGACAAATGTTTAGTGTATTTTTCAGACAATTATGATTTCATATAAAACTTCAATTGTATAAATTCAAGAAAGGTAAACACCGTAACATTAGACTTAGGAGAACCACTTATCATGTTAATTTGCTATGTAGTTCCCAAAATTGCATTTTTATATGTTCCATACATATTCACATGCACCAAAATCCAAGTCAACTTAAAAAAGCTCGCACTGTCCCAAAGTTGTATTCTGTTCTGATAACCCCATAACAGATTTCAAAATTGTTGCTTACGAAAACAAAACCCATACCATTTTTTAACTTCATAATAAATGAGAAAACTTACCAAATTAACATAAAACCCACAATTTTTACTTTATTGATGACATCCAAATCCAGAATTGCAAATTCATATAATTTAAGAAAAATCCATACAATCAATTATCCGCCGACAAAAACCCATCCTTAGACTAAGTCACTGGGAAAGTAACTGACGAGTGAAAAACAAACAGCAAATTTACAGTCTTGACAGGAAAATGGCAGATTTCAACCATCGTAAAATCCAGTCAATGTTCACATAATCCTAGCAAAGTTTTCCGAATTAACTCATCTAAATGTACCTAACAAAGCATAATAATAAACTAACAAAATACAATGCAGCATCGAAAAATTCAAATTTAGTATAACAGAAGGAAGCAAACCTCGGAATCACCGCCCGCAATCGTTTCCCACATTTCCTTCACCTCAGGATCAGCCTCATAATCCCTCGATGTCCCCCCACTCTTCCTCGGCTTAAACTTCTTCTCCCCTTTCCTCTTTTTTTCCTCACCTATCCTCTTTTTCCCTTTCTCCCTCTTCCTCTTACCACCACCGTCTGAGTAATCATCTCTCATAATTTCCTCAACATCGTCATCTTCCTCAACACCATAACCCCTATGGATCCCACCCTCATCATCCTCAATTCCGAAATCTGAGAAACCGGAGTCCTTCCCTGGAGTTGAAGAGGATTTTTTAATCAATCGCTTCCGGGGTTTTGCCTTGGAATCATTGTACACCGGAGTCGGGGATCGCTCACGCTCATTGTTATTGTACCAGCCATCATCATTTCCATCGTCCACGAGATCTTGCCCACGCTCATCGCGATCAGATTGGACATCCTCGTCAAAATCCATTAACGGCTCGCCATCTTCATCTCGGTAACTGAAAATCATCATTCAGAAAAACCCTAATTCAATATAGAAAACGTCGATGCATATATAAATCTATAGATATATGTAAAAAAAATACGGATGAAAAACCCCAAATTAAATTAACAAACCCCTGATTTACATAGATAAATATAGCTCAATAATCGACTGATTGAAAAAAACCCTAATTCCAGAATTAAGAAACTTACTGATCATTTTCATAACCCATGATTGATTTGAAAATTACTGTCTGCTACAGGAAATCAGAAGGAGAAGCCACCTTATTTGTGTTTTCTAAGCGCTGTCAGGTATGCTGGATTGGGCTTTATATATAATTTGAACTGGATTGAGGGATTTATATATATGTCTACACGTGATATAATAAAAATGGGAAGAAAGTGAAAATTAACGTGTGTGGGCAATGATGTATATATATTATATATACATATAACAAAAGAGTCGAACCCATGATATGGTAAAGTTGAATATCATGTGGTCATGATAAACATCAACTTCACGAATTTTGACAATCAGATCGTTTAATTGTACAATTATGAAAATATCTGAAGGATAAACAATTTCACTGGACTAGAATTTGAACTAGATCTTGAATTAATTAGTTCGATTTTTTTTATCAAAGTATTAATTGCTTTTGGTTATTAAAATTGAGAATGGATCAATTTGATTTAGTTCATACTGCAATCAGAGAAACGTAGACAATTAATATGATTTAGCAGATATTTCACGTCATTGAATATCATTCTCTCTTTTTATGTATTTTTTAAAGCATTTGAATTACTAGTGATTGTGTATTCAAGTGGTAACTTTGAATATTTATAACAAATATCATAGGTGTTGGAAATTATAGTAGTTGGTCATTGTTGAGTTGATTTAATAGATAATAGAATTCCCTTGAACTTTAGCTTGAATTTATCTTACAACATTCACTGATGCATAAAAAATAAAAAGGAATTTCGTATACTATGTTTCTTTTTTTGTTATTATAGAGCCACAATAAGACTGATTGGAACAAAAAATACAGGGTTCTGATTAAAAAAACTAGACGAGTCTGATCGAGTTCAGTTCTACAACTATATAGGAAATGAACATTCCCCTTTACAAAATTTCCATCGGCAAATAGTTCGATTGGTTCTTGAAAAATACCAACCAGATCACCCGGTGCCACCCTTAATCAGAATACTCAAACCATTGATCTTCAAACATTGACCATTATGCAGAAAGCTAGGAATAGAACTTAATAAAACTTTGATGATTTGAGTTGGACAAACACTTTTGGCCCATGCCAAATCTCTTTCGGGCTAGTTTTATAAAGTAAAAGCTAAATTTTGGTCTATTATATAGGCCCGACCAACTAGTACATGAAGCGAGTGAGTAGTGACTAACCTAGCTAAATCAAACAATTAGTTTTGAACTGCTTAGTCATTTACTTATTTGGGATAAACTGGTTGTCCTAGGAAAATCCCTTGGTTTGACTTGGGATTTAATCCCGGGACAACAAGCACGGCTCTACTTATTTTGTGGGTGTACTATTACTAGATTACTAGCTGTGACAATTATTTTAGAAAATATATATGTTGCTCTTCCAATTTAGATACCAAAGTGCCTTGTATGATATAACTTTAAATTGCTAGTATAACATAGGATATATGCTATGCTAGACTGGACAAGACAATATTTCTCGTCCAATCTTGCAATTTCTATACAAAGTCATTGCCATTAAATGCCTTTTTTTTTTTTTAATTATCACTATTACTTGTTTGGTTGTCATTAAACATATTTCTTGATCATTTTTCCATTACAGGAAAGAAGTATGCATAGAGGATACAATATGGAGAAGATGAAGGCGTGCCTTTCTTAATTTGTTATTTTAGTTCCTTCCCGTGAAAACTATGTATTCTTTTCTTGCCAAATACTTGATTGTTATTCTGAATCCTTCTTTCTTTCTTCCTCTGCTCTTGTTATATGTATCAATTAGAATGTTATGGTTAAGAACTGTTTGACCATTCTTAAAAGTCAGATTTTGTTAAGTGACGAAAAAATTGAAGTAAGAGATATTACTTTCATAATTTCAATTTGAGAAAACACAAACACGGTCAATGGTCACACAACTCACACATTACTTTCATAATTTCATTTTGAGAGGAAAACCGAAACTTACCTCACAGTCACAGGAGCAGCTGCAGGGCGACGGGAGTTGGAACTTGGAACGGGCGGAGCTCGGAAGTCTGGGACTTTGGGACTGCGGGCGGGAGACGGGAGAGAGAGGGAGAGAGGATAGGAGAAGTGAGAGAGTTTTGGATTTTGTGGTGGACTGGTGTGTTGCCAGGAGGGGGAGTCAGAGACGACAGACGGAACTCACGGAAGAGGAAGAAAGTCGCATGCGGGACTTACGGAAGAGGAAGAAATGAGAGAGTTTCTGATTTTTTTTATATTTAAAAAAAATTATAAAATATGGGGGGGGGGGGCACGTGCCCCCTGGTCCGCCCATGGGTAGATGCATACTCGCTTGAAAACCCAAAAAAAGTTGCATGTCGCTTGCTAGCGATGTAATCAACTTATAAGCTGAAAAAACTGGAGCTCCAAAATTTTTTTTTTCTTTTTATTCAAGTAACAATGTTTTTTTATATAGAATTTGGGAGAGCTATACCTCAAAAGTTAGCCGTTAAGGTTGGTGAACCCAAACTTATAAACCACTCAAAAGAAGCCCATACTTTCGATTTGGGATTCAAACCCCCATAAGTTCCATTGGAACCATGACAAACCACCACACTTTCGAACCCGAAACCCATGTGGGGCAAGCGCCCATACACTAACCAGGGTCCGGAGATGTGATGCCAACTCTGATATCAATGTCATAGAACTTGGAAGAGTCATACATCAAAAGCTAGCCATTAAGGTTAGAGAGGTTGAGCCTATATAAACCACACAAAAGAAGCATATACTTCCGTTGTGGGATTCAAACCCCCATAAGTTCCACCGAAACCATGATAAATCACCATGCTTTCGACCCCGGTGCCAACGCTGTGCAAGCGTCCATACACTAATTAGGGTCTCGAGATGTGATGCTAGCTTTAATACCAATGTCATAGGATTTGGGAGAATCATATCTCAAAAGCTAGCTTTTAAGGTTGGAGAGTTCAAATATATATAAACCATACAAAGGAAATCCATACTTCCGATGTGGAATTCAATCCCCATAAATTCCACTGAAACCATGACAAAATTTGGCATGGCTAAGTTGTGATAATGGCTTTTGCACAATCACAATCCAATAATCAACTCCTTCCCAGTTGAATTCAATTGGAAATATAACCAAACAAAGATAAAATAAAATGATGAGGGGTAAAAATGAGAAAAACACCGAAGAAATGAGAGAGAGACACAGATGAATTAATCTACTGTCAACTGAAAATCACAAAACTCAACAACAGATCCTTGCACATAGGTGATTATATACCTCATAGCAATTCGTGTTTTACAGGAAAATAAGAGGAAAAAATGTAATGCAGCCTTACAATTATTTAGAAATCAAAACGACACCATTCTAACTAACTTCAAACGAAACCATTCTAACTAAACCATACGACAACGTTTAGAACTTCAAATGTTGGGTACTTACTTCTGTTGGGATTTCGTCTTCTTCATTCAGCTTAGTTTTCTTCTTCTCTCTTGTCGACCTGTGCACTTTCTTTCCTCAGCTACCCTCCCTTTTCACATAACATGAAATTGAATGGTTATTGATTTTATCCTTTTCGAGATAACACAGTTAAAATTCATTCAAATTCTGCTGTGTGCATTGCCTCTGATTTTGCATGTTAAACTGAGTGAGTGATTACATTTTTTTCTTCTACTTCTTCGGCATTAATGCAAAACTTGGTTTCTTAAGTTGGCTTATTTTCTGAGCAGATAGTTCGAAATGGAGACGTCGTTCAAGTTAAAATCCCTCCATTCACTGAATGTGGAGGAGATTCAGATAAAATGGTTGTGTCTGGAAATCAACACTTATCGGTTCCTGAGTTGTGAGTGAGAACTGAAGTGAAAATGAGAAAGATGTCTTCCTTGTTGGGCTGTGTATTTTCGGGATAAGATTTATTTGAGTTCAAAAGTTCCTCAAAAGTAAAGACACGGCCGACATACTGTAATTTTATTACACTACATTTTAACGTTCTAAAGAACATCGTACATGGAGAGAATTTCGAAACATAAGAACCAGAATAGAAAGCATGAAGAAAATATTTTCGAGATTAAAGGTGCAGGAGTTGCTGTTGAAATTATTGTTCAAAATTAATAAAATAGGATTTGGAATGAGAAATGAAATTGGAGGCCAAAAGGCATGTGATTGCATTTATACATACAAGGCTTTCAGGCTCTGCAATTGTTCCTTATATGCGACCGTATATGTTTGTTCTATGTGGTTGCATAGAACTAAAAAATGGCCGGTATACTAGTTTTTTAGTTTGAATTTCTGGTGGCTTTTGGTGAAAAGTTTGCAATTTTTCGTGTATTTTTGGCGTCATTTCGTGGTGTTGATTGAGACTTATAAATAGATATCTCAGGATCAACACAAAACATATTGAAAACAATATTGAAACCAATTGAAATCATATTCCATTGCAAAAGAGAAAAGATCAAAAATTCGTTTCATTTATTATCAAAATTCATTCTTGCGTTCTTGAAATTTTGATAGAAAACACTAAGTTTTTAAGTATTTTTCTATTACACGTTTGATAAATCCTACAAACAATATGCCAAAAACCCTTTAAGCACCTAAATTCAATCCGAGGACAAATATTGTTTAATAAAAACTATTACTTGTTTGAGCCTTTTGATTCTTCTTTTTGAAGTTCTTGATAATTTGTTTCTGTTTTTTTTTTCCTCCAACCCCTTCAAGTGGAAGCGACATTTTTCAAGAATCTCAAATGATAATTATTCAATGGAGAATGGAACCACCAGGACTACAATCAAGTGATGAATCCATATTCATGTATTTCAAAACTGCAACGCATTCCTATCAGAAAGAGATGCAATAGAAGGTAATCGGAAACATCGGATGAGTTTCATTATATTCATCAATGTGGATTTGTATAATTCATTTCCTTTAATTCAAAAGGATTGGTGGATGATGTTACCGTGGTATTATCAATTGAATTCATTCATAAATGATTGGAGCCAAAATTTCCGTAATTATATAATATATTTTGGTTGAAAAATAAAATATGCATGTTGCTGTGGAAAGATGTAAGAAGTATTTTCCCATTAAAAACAATTTATTTCTGAAATGATGTGATCTTTTTGGAATAGTGTAGTATAAATTTATTTGTCTTGGTGCACGAAATGTCATGCAGTTGTCTGTTTTCATCTATAAAAAAGGCATGAGTATGTTTCTTCATGATATGATATATGTTTTGTACACATCGAAGTGAATGACAATTATTGATCTGTTATTATAAGTTGTATCCATTCAAATAAAAATTAATGTGCATGTGAATATGTGTTTACACGATGAAAATGTGCATATTCAATAAATAAATTATTGATTTGTTGTAAACAATTGAAATGTGGAAAAGTGCTTCCTTTGAAATTTAATGGTTTAAAGATTTGAAACTTTAAATACGCGTATTTGTTCATTTGCATTTTTTGAAGAATGCATGTTGTGATATGATGATGTAAACGGATCTACTCACATGAAAATATGTTTTGGAAAGAATAATTGGTGTTCCTTAAATTGTTAATCCATAATCATTTGATGGAATGTTTTGTCATATAGTAGTATGGCGACTGTGAGTAGCATATTCGCCACATGGACATGTAAAAATATTGGAAGAATGTCAACTATTTGTTAAAAGTATATGAACTTTCATGATAGAAATGAGAATTTGCTCCTAACCATTTAAAATTTATAAATGTTTGAGAATGCCAACTAGTTATTGTAAGTATATGAACTTTCATGATTATTCCTTTTAATTGGAATATGACATGGCAAATTAATTGGTTGATTTTGTGTCTTGTTAACTTTGATTAATGATGATAGCCTCAATTAATTTGATAAAATTAAGTGAGGTGATTTATGCAAAATTATATTTACATAAGAGTATGATAAAATGTTATTTTGTCCTAATTTAATTAAAGAGAAAATCATTATTTAGTAATGAGAATTAAGCTGCTTAATTACTTGAAATTGTTGAAAAATCATACAGAATATTATGAAATATTCTAGAATTAATTTAGATTAAAATGTGTATTTTTCATATGATTATTTTTCAATAGGTGTGTCTCTTCAAATAGATTAATTCCAATAGGTATGTTCTTTTGTAGAATTGTGTCTTTTGAGAACAAATTTTTTTAACCTATGTTTGATTCATTTATTCAAGTTGGAATACGGTTAATAGGGTGAATTGGTACCCCCATGATTTGATATGAAATAATACTATCATGTGAAATGTCACAAATTTAATAAATTGCATATGTTTGAAGAAGTTGCAATTCTTGTGAATCAAGATGCTTAGCCCTCTTCATTGTACTATACTACACTACACTAAAATGCATGAAATCAATTAAGTTGGTTTATGCTTGAAAAAGCGTTGTTGGTCTATGTGATGATATTGATCAAATCGTGTGTGATCAAATTAAATGTAGTTGGATTGAAGTACATTTTATACAATTTCAATTGAAATATATTGTGGATTGACAACCACTATTTTGAAAGTTTAGACTTTCACGGAACATTCGATATGGACATTACTTATTTGATAAATGAAGTGAACTATGAAAGAGTTGATGAACTCTAAGTTCAAATAAAAAAAAAAATGTGAGAGTTAACATTAATGTTTGTGAACTTATATGAAAAGTTCAAGACGTCGTACATTAATTCCTAATTGAGGAGGGGGGGGGGGGGTAATTTAGTTTAAAAATTATATTTCCCTATACCTTATAGTCATAGAAGAATGTATATGAAGTGAAAAAGTAAAAAAAAACTCTTATATAATATAAGGATGATGTACACTAAGTTTAAAGTGGATAAAATGAATTGAAAGCCAATTATGACGTTTATTTGGATATACAAGAACAATTAGAATATTTGAAGAATAATCATAAATTTGAATTGCATTGTAATGTTTCAATAATAATATTGAATACTCGTGATTCTAAAATCCACTAATAAATATAATTGACTAGTGTAGTGTTAGATAGAAATTCTCCAACCGTTATTGGAAATTGATAAAGTTTTAAATAAAGCCAATGAGAAACATGTAACTTCGTAAGAGGATTTCTTAGTTGGTGACAATTTGTATCTATTAAATAAATGATCGTTGGTTAGCTATATTTGATAAGATACTAAGTCATCTGTAATGAAAATTCTAGACATATGAGTCTAAAACATGACTATATAAGGAAATTAATCATGAGTGGAATAATTTTCCTAAATTATGTTAAGTCAATAGAGAACTTAGCAGATCATTTAACTAAACCACTAAATAAAGATTTAGTAACATCCACTTCGAGTAGGATGTGGTTGAAACTCTTAGGTCAAAAGATCCATCAATGATACTAACCCTACTTGTTATTACTTAACAAGTAATTCATGTGTTCAAAGGGTAAAAACAAGTCATTCAATACATAGATAGTTTTAGCATTATAAAATTCGCAATAACCACATCCTAATTATATAATGCTAATTATTACTGAAGTGAGGGTTAAACTTTAAGCTCTTAATGAAGTTCAGTATTAAGTATAAATATTTCTAAAAGTAACAAAGATACTGAAAAAATTTCACCTAGATGAACTTCGAGGTGATGTTGCCTCAATAGAGAGTTAAGAGTTTCTCTTTTAAAAATTTGTTGAAAATGATGAGGGCAATGTCATATTAGCGCTAAACGAGATTGAGGAACTTGAGAACACATAATACATTTATATGTGTTCTTACTGGTATTGTCATATGGAATAATTGGTTCAAAATTTTCATGCTACATTTAATTCCGACTTTACTTTATTCGAATTACACTACGGTTAGATTCAAATAGAAAGATATCTAATCCTTATGCATAAGTATTGCATATTTTGAATATGAGATTTTATTGAAATTTGAACAAATGAGTTATTATTGAAATTATTGTTCAAAATTAATAAAATAAGATTTGGAATGAGAAATGAAATTGGAAACCAAAAGGCGTGCGATCGCATACATACATATAAGGCTTTCAGGCCTTGCAATTGTTCCTTCTATGTAGTCGCATATAACTAAAAAATAGCCGTTATGCTGGTTTTTTAGTTTGAATTTTTGGTGGCCTTCGGTGAAAAATTTGCAACTTTTCGTGTATCTTTTACGCCATTTTGTGGGTGTTGATTGACCTATATATAGATGTCTCACGATCAACACAAAACACATTGAAAACAATATTGAAACCAATTGAAATCATATTCAATTTCAAAAAAGAAAATACCAAAAATTCTTTTCATTCATTTTCAAAATTCCTCCTTATGTTCTTGGTTTTGGTAGAAAACACTAAGTGCTTAAGTATTTTTCTATTACAAGGCTTGATAAATCCTACAAACTATTTGCCAAAAACCCTTTAAGCACCTAAATTCAATCGGAGAGGGGGCAATTATCGTTTGAGGACAACGATTACGTGTTTGAGCATTTTGATTCTTCTTTAAAGTTTTTGATCATTTGTTTATATTTTATTTTTCTCCAACCCCTTCAAGTGGAAGCAATATTTCCCAACAGTCGTCGTCTCGTTTACGTCTCAGCATATCAGAAGAACATCGTCCACACTTAGTAAAGGTGCTTTTAATTAGTATTATAGTTAATTGTTATGAGTATTTAGCTTTTTTTCGTACAATTGATTACCTATTGTCCTAATTCTGCTCTCTTATGATTTTTGTGGTTTGTTTTGTAGGCTTCCAAGGCATTTCAAGAGACAAACACCTCTCTCGAAGATCGTATTGTCACCTTGAATGCCATGTTTGGGATAAACACCCTCGTAAACACAGCATGCCTTGGAATAGTTTCCCCTACAAACCCACATATGCCAGTAGACAACAAATACTCATCTCTTAAAGTCGGTGAAATTATAAATATCCTTCGTGGATATCAGCGCTTGACCAAAGCTTCCTCGTACGTATTATTCTGGGGAGCAATTTGGCCACGTCTAGAGAATAAAGGTTGCACTCAGAGAAATCCAAGAATCAGGGGTATAATGCTAACTCAAAGACATTTTTACTTTTTAGTGCCTGGATATAAATTCTAAGAGGGATTGGTGAAACGAGTGCATTACTTTGATTCTGTTTTTGAATTATTGAGCAAAGTTGCCAGAGAACATATTATGATCGGGATTGAAGATCATCGTAACTCAGCTTTAGTAGTCGAAATGAGTATTTCTGATGGCAAACTCAATCAGGTGAGTGAATCTAGAAGCTCACCTAAATCTGACAGGGAAATGCTACAAGTGAACAGAGAAACTCATGCATCAGTCGATCCAAACTTGACTCCAATTTCCCTGGAAATCGGAAGTGAACAAAGGCAACAAGTTGTGTAGCAGTTAAGTACCAATCTACTGAGGATGCGGAGCACCAGAAACCGGCAGCCAACAACAAGAGTACTAGATGCTTGGGCTAGTGGATTCTTGACAACAACAACAACAAGAAGCAACCAGATGTGTAGCAATCGAGTAGGAATCTGATATCTTTGTATTTTTCATTTTCATGCGACTCTGGGCATTCTTAAAAACATGTTTTCTATGGAACCTAGTAAATAAGAATAATTTTTTTGCTTTCATTGCAAAATTATCTCAGTTTGACATACACAACTTGTTTGCTGTACACACTGTACATGTATTATTATTTTTATTTTTTTCATATAATTATGATATCTAGTACGAGTTTATATAGGATTTTTTTTTGTTAAATCTAAAATCATACATAGCGGAGTATGGTTTTAAAAATTTATTTTCAGATTTCCAATAAAAACCAGAGTCAGAATTCTATTTATGTAGTATTGCTGAATCTAAATAATTAAAAATCACATTTAATGTATACGTTCTTATCAATTCTCTAAGCGATTGAATTATAAACATGAACCGTTAATATGCTCTTCATTGATTTTTTTGAACGATTGAATCCTATGAACAGTTCTTTGCTTCCAAACATTCAGCCTTCTTAGGTATTATCCAAGAGCAAGAGCAAGTACACGGTGGTGAACACCTCTGTCAAACAGGGTTAAGCTAGATTTAGAGTCCGTATGTTGGATCAAAACACACAGCTTTGCTACACTTAACATCATGGATGACATTCCATGATATGACAATCAATTTTGTCAATGATTTCTCCCAACACTTACTTAAATCAATGGTCTGGATTTTTATACTTAGCCTTTGGCCCCATTTTTACAAAAGTTCAATTTTTAAAAACTCATTTCAACCTCACATTCTACTATTACTCGTAAATCGAAAAATTTTCCTTTTTTTTTAACCACACAATCTCCAATAAAACATTATTCAAAAATGCATTTTTTACCCAAAAAGGGGCTCAAACAAGGGCCTAATGGGGTGTCATTCAAGATATACACATTGAATGTATTAGTAGATTAATCCAAACACTTACTACACCTTTAGTCTGTGTTTGTCACTCTAATCATGCTACATGTATATCATTTTTTATACTTTGTCACGTGACAATATACCATTCGATAGTTTAAAAAAATAAACAGCTTTCCCGCTCAATCATTTTTTTAACACATCAAATGTCAAACCAAATGTACATTTAGCATTTTTGTTGTCAATATGCCATGTGGTAAAGGAAAATCATCATAAATCGCTGATTTATAGCCTGTACATCAAGTAGAATTTTAGTTAAATTGAGTTTGAAATTGTGTTACTAAATCCATTTTTGGCAGCCATCTTTGTCTTGTTATCTTGAACTCATCGTTTATGATTTTTCATTTCGAAAAATGTTCCATAAAGCTAGTCCTGGACTCCTGAATACTTCAAAACGGTACTAAGGGCTTGTTTGTTTCTGATTAAAATCATATTTTAATTTAAGTCAAATTCAAACAATCAATATTAACATCTTTTATGGGTCCCACAATTTTTCAACCACATATTTCAAAAACTTCTATCACAATCTACTGAAAATCTAATTTTAATCCAAACCAAACACCCACTAAATATTTGTATCTTTATATGCGTATGCAATAACGACAGTAACGACATTAACATCAATGATAATATTAACAGCAATGATGACTCCAAGAATTCCAATACAGATGACTTCGTTGCCGGAGAGGAGCCGTCCAAGCGTAAATTCAAGTATATTCCGGTACTTTTCTGTCGGTTCACTTCTTATGGTCTTTGTTAACTTGATTTTGCATTTTTGGTTGTATACAGTATGTTTGTAATCGAATTGTGAGGTGTGGATTTCTTTCTATAAATTTGAAATTAGGCCGTGGGTGATTATTACAGTCTTCTTTACGGTGAATTGTGGTTTAGGATTCTAAAATAGATAAAAAGTGAAGGGTGTTTTGGGGTTTTACTTTTATATAGGAATTGAAAGAAATTGAAAATCTTTAGCTTCGCAAGGTTTGGTTAAAGAGTCTGGTGTAGAAATTCACATATCTGGTTGATTTAAATTAAAGGGTGAGTTGATTTTCTTGAAAGCTTGATTTAAACTTTTAATTTTTCAGAGGGGAGTGATTGGTGCTTCTAGATTCCCAGGATAGTGTATATTTCATTTCTTTCCTTGCCAATGTGGTGATCTTAATGGAAAAAGAGAACGAGGATGAATTGCACTTGTAGAGCAACATCAACGAATAGCTGTGAGGTTAATAAATTAAAGTTTGATGACTAATATGAAACACACTTATAAACTAAAATTCGATGTCCAATATTAAACCACTTAATACTTCTCCAATTGCTCCCCTATCTTCTTTGGGTTCTTAAGAAGAAAAATTCTGTCAAATTTTGATTTTCTTAACTATCGTTTTTCTCTGTAGATATCTTTTTATTTCTAATGCGTAGTCTGCTGATTTGTATAGCCAAGATAGTGCTGCTTCATCTTTTTCTAATGGTAGTGTAAGAGGGAGGGAAAGATTTGGAGTGAAGACATTGAAATTGGAAAGGTTGTATCAAGAGTTAATGATGAAGATGAAGATGGCTTTAAGCCCAGTCTGCCCTTTTGGAACAAAGCTTTAAGCAACACAAGTACTCTCAATCCTATAATTCTCTCTACATACATACAGCAATTGCCTGATTATAATCTTTGGGTCTCTTATAAACAAAAGTAAGAGAGTTTGCAAGGGACCTAAAGCTTAGGCCTGGACAAGTTGAGGTTTGGTTTCAGAACAGGAGAGCAACGTAATCATCTTCAACCCATGGAAAGCATTAAAAAAATTTCTCTTTTTCAATAATATGTTTGTATATCATGAAAAAAAATAGAATGGAATCCATTTTTAAGAAACAAAGAAAGAATAAAGAAAATCGAATTTTGACTTCCAATATAGTACAAAGTTTTTTTTCCAGGCCGTTTTAAACCATTTCTTAAAATAATTAGAATTAAATGGTGTAATCTCTCAATCCCCAATGCATACAAAATGTCTAGCTACTCTCAAACATCAGGTCATTTTCCTTTATGGATCGTATTCCTTGCAGCCTCCGTCTTTAATTTTTATTATCAATTTATCATTTGTGCAGTGATAGATTTTCAATTTGATGAAGATGCTTTTTTTTATTAACAATGTTTCTCCTGCATAGGAACCCCATTATTTTCAATCTCTTAACTTCTTGACGATTGTATATGTTGTTTTAAGGGGTTGATCCCCTTGTTAGATTATATGATTAAAAATGACACTAAAATGATAATCAAAGTTCTCATCTTTAGAACTTTATATGTAATTAAGTTCTTAACACAAACAACTTGAATCTAAACAATGATTTCATAGTTGAGTTATGATATGATCTTTATTTACGACTTAATGTGTGGTCTTGTAGGCAATCCTCTATCAAATGGTGTAATCTATCAATCCCCAATGCATAAAAAATGTCTAGCTACTCTCAAACATCAGGTCATTTTCATTTATGGATCGTATTCCTTGCCGCCTCCGTCTTTAATTCTTATTATCAGTTTATCATTTGTGCAGTGGTGGATTTTCAATTTTATGAAGATGCTTGTTTTTTATTAACAATGTTTTTCCTGCATAGGAACCCCAGTATTTTCAATCTCTTAACTTCTTGACGATTGGATATATTTTTTTAAGGTGTTGGTCCCCTTGTTAGATTATATGATTAAAAATGACACAAAAATAACAATCGAAGTTCTCATACTTAGAACTTTAAATTAATGTAATTAGGTTCTTAACAAGAACAACTTTAATCTAAACAAATAATTAGCTAAAATGTGTCAAGCATGAATAATTAATTTTTCATTTAAACTCCTAAAATATTTACAATCTAATATAGAAGAAAATCACTAAATCATTGCTAATATTTGGTTAAGTTAAGAATACATTTGTGACGAAAAGTTCAATACAGTTAATACCAAATGTTCATATAAAGAAACGAAAATATATATACAAAGAAAATAGAGGACAGGTGGGTTCATTTGAACTAACTGATGACTATCTTTCATGTTTACAAATGAATTTTTCTAAAATTTATATATATTTATTTTCAACAGTAACGAACAACGTGCAACGCATGTTAGTCACACTAGTTCTTTAAGAAAAATCAATAAGCTCGTGAACAGAGTTAGCTGAGTCCATTGCGAGCTCTGCCCAAGAGCTGGCCCAAGCCCCATTTTTGGGCAATGAGCAGGCCAGCTTAGCTTGTGGGCCCAAAAAGTCTGAGCTCGTCTAGGACACAAGTCGAATCAAGAGTACGAGCCCATGAACCAGCTCGTTGCCACTCCACATGAAGACCTAAAATGTATATTAGTATCAATTGGTATTTTTTGGGAACAAAATTCATCCAAGAATTTAAAAAGGGTACATCATATTTTCCACCAAAATCTAGAGTACGAGCTTTCCATGTCGAGTACATAATCCTCGTTTATAAAAAATTCCAAATTCAAAATAATACATATATAGCATCACTCGTACTGCAAAAGTATCCCTCATCTGAATAACATTAAACAATAAGTAGAGCACCCTACATGCATGTCCCAGGGTGTCCAACTCGGACACGACCCTCCACCCTATGAGGAGTATCCGTGCTTAATTGCCTCTCTTTTCTCCGCCAATGATCCCCAATAACTAACCTTTGATGTGTGCTGGCACAACAAAGAAAAGGAACAGAAAACCATCCCTGTCCATACTTTTGCTGAATAGTCTCCTCTTCCAACTGTATATGGACTTTTCCTACTCAACTATCTTCACATCAACTGAAGCATTCAATAAAGCAATTCTTCTGCAAGAACAAATCAATTTAGACAGGTTAAAGATCATATCAGCTTTATAAACCTATGCACACACTGCAACAGTCTTCCCTGTAGAATTGATAAAGAAAAAAGGATGCTATGATACAACACCATTGACAAGTTGTCTACTTTTACAGACATGCAACGTTGGCAAGTTTCAACAATGATTTCATGTTGAAGACTGATTGACATACATGGAGCATGAACTAGAAATGTCCAACGAGAAAATAAAATCAGACTGATCTCGACATCGTGTCTTGAGGAAATTAATGACTTCAATTATATACCACCATTATGATTACGGGACCCTCTGAGTATTCAACTTGGAGAAAACTGCAAGACCAGTGCACTATTGTTCATGCCAATTCTATAGTGTTAAAAGATACCCCTGGATTGAACAACGATCTTTTACCATATACATAAGAACTTTCATGCACTCTGCCTGGAGGGAGGGGGTGGCGGGCGGAGGGAATGAGACCCATTTAACCGGCACATTACTCAAAAACTTTGTTTGAAAGGACCAGCAACTGACAACTATGAATTCCCAAAAGAGATTGAAGAATCAGTATTTTCGTCAACTTTTTAAACTAGTGAAGTTGCTCCTGCGAATTTGAGGTAAGGATGGAGAAAGTGTTTGAAAAATATCATTCTATGTTTATTGCTCAGTTTGATTCGATCAGGTTAGTTACACCAGTTCTACCTGGATATTAACATCAGCAATGTCTCTAATACGCTCACAAACCTTTGTTACACACAAGACAATAATGATGTTGCTCTTGGCAAAATAATGGTAATATCTCAATCTATAAAATTTGTATCAGCATCTCGCTGATTGCCTTAGAAACAAGATCGATAGCTCTATTTGGACATATATGATGTTCCCTATAGCTCATTGAATAGTTTAATCAGGAAATTGGGCTAAAATCAGCAAGTTGCAACCTGCTCTGATACCAAATTTGATGTAACCAGAGGAAGAGGAGATAGAAGCAAAAACATAGGAAAGGAATCATCCAACAAGAAAAGGAATTGACTCCACTTGGCATTGCTAATCACTGATCACAATGCAACCAAACTATCCACCTGATGGATGGAAACTCCTAGAACACTATATAAGTACTTCCTTTTCTTCCTAAATCTGATCTTTTTGTGTTGATTTTCCCCAAAATAAGGTTACAGGCGTACCTCTTGAGGTTGACATTGAGGAGTAAACACTTCCCACAAATATCTAGACATTATAAAGTTCACTTCTAAGTAAAGTTCAGCACACAGGACTATGGATTCACTTAATTTAATGATTCGTTATACATATAAACATTAAAGTTCAGCACACAGGACTATGGATTCACTTAATTTAATGATTCGTTATACATATAAACATCATTGCTAACTGAATGATATTTTTATTTGTCACGTTGAAAAGTTTTTTATGCTCAAGCATCAAACCCAAAAGGTACAACTGTGGCAAGATAAACTCTTCAATCAAGGACTCGGACAAAATAATTTCCCTTAGGAGGGAATCAACCCACATTTTTTCAGCATATGCTCGCTCCCTACTATTTCATAAGTGCTCTTTTTTAATATATCATCTAGCATTTCAGTACACTCAACATGGATAAGGCAAGAAAATAAGAATATATGGACGCACAAGTTAATTTGCTATGCAAACGAGGCTTAATATAGTCACATATATAGTCAAATACTCACTTACATGCAGGTTATATACAGAGCGGCAGAAGAAAGAATTGTACATCCAGAGTTCACTGCAAGAATCCTATTTCTAGTTCACCAGCTAGATGCAACTAAGTATAGCCATTAAGCAACTGAGATTGAAGTGAAGCCGGGTCCAGTTCCCAACAATCCTTAGGAAGGCCTGAGGCCTCATCTCCGGAAAGCTTCCTTGCAGGAATCTGATGTGAAAATAGCTTAATATCATCTTTTTCTAGCAATCTAATAGCAGTAGCCCCAACTTCTCTTCTCTTAAAGATTGTCCTGAACCCATGAACCTTCTCAAGGTAACCAATACTCAAGCCATACACGTCGCTGAAACTAGTTAAGCATACAACAACATCAAAGCATGGCTTATCCATAACCCCTTGGTTCATTCCTTCAGCATTTAAAGTATTTTCATCGTAGAGGGCCCAAACTGAGCCCTTCTTTGGATAAATCCTATACAGTTCTCTGGCCGCTCTCTCACAGTCCACAGCATGAGAAAACATGTTGAGATACTTAACCGAAGTCTTCCTAGAAACCTTAAACCTCCCACATGAAACATGGAATCCCATTTTCACTGAACCAGTCCACACCTCATTACCATTATTTTGAAAGTCTAACCAACTTATTGTTACCTCAAATGGATTCACAGAAACAATTTCATCAATCAGTGCATAATGCCTTGGCATTCCATCGTCGTCGTCATATACCGCCCACACTTGTCCTTTCTTAAAGCTCCTCCCTCTTCTATCCTTGTCAAAATCGTAGAAATCTGAATCTTCCACGGGCATTATCTCCAAGTCATCCTTTGTTGATGCTTTAAGCCCCTCAATCTCCAAATCTACAGTACTCTCTAAAGCTCTTATTTTCACAATATTCATACAGTTATCCTTCAAAATCCTGCGTCTCACCCTCTTCTTGCTCAAATTCACAATTTCATTTTCCTTTTGTCCATCCTTCTCCATCAAAATCAACTTATCCTTTTCTCCTTCCTTTTCTGTCGCCTTCAACGTCTCCTCATCCACATCTGGTCTTTCATTAACATCATCCAACTTCAACTTCTCCTCATCCGCCTTCTTCTTCACCAACATTTGCATTTGAGCTAAAGTCATCATTTCTTCTTCCCGAACCTTTGCTCTCTTGGCCCTTTCACTCTCTACTACCTCAACCTCAATGCTCCTCATCTCCTCATCCCTATCTCTTACCTTCCCCCCCACTTTCGTCGTGAGTAATTCCTTAATCAAACCACCATCGCTATTACTCGACTCCCCAATCTTCTTCAAATTTCCCACCTTTTCTACACTCTTCAACGTCGGTCCATCATTCCCACGAGTATCCTTTCCACCAATATTTCTAAACTTTTCCCCTCTCTTTGACCTAAAATTAATGGCCAACCCACCATTTCCACCCACATTTTTCTTTACTTTCCGCCCTGACCTCTCCAACACCTCCGCAACACCACTAATTTTCTTCCCCCCAAAACCACCTTTGTCCAAATCACCTAGTTTGCCACCTTTCTTAACCCTCTCCCTGATCCTAACACTAACTCTAGTTGACGTGGCTCCATTCTTCTCTATATTCTTCTCAACACCTAGCTTTTCTTCATTTTCGCAATTCTCCTGGACCTCCACAGCCTTAAAGCTTTTCTTACACAGAGGACACATCAAATTATGCCCCAAATACTTCTTCTCAAATTGGTGCAACAACCTACAATTCGAGCACGCCGTCCAAAACACCTCTTCTATTCCCTCAGCTCCTTCACCAGCCTCTGACTGCATCGCAATCCTAAGCCTCATATCAAACTCCTTCCTCCTAATTTTATCTGACAAAACGCGAACCGCCTCAGCAACCAACTTAAACGCCTCTTCAGATGCCGCATACGGGTTCTTATCCGGATGCAGTGTCAAAGCCAGTTTCTTGTACTGTTTCTTGATTGTATTGATGTGCGCAAAGCGCTCCACCTGCAGAATCTTGTAATAATCGGGAGGAGAGAAAGAGTTGCTTTCTGGGGCGGTTTCGAAATTGGGTTTGGCTGCAGTCTGGATGATTTGGAAGGCGGTGAGCATTTCGGACAGGCCATCGAGAGTTGGGTACAGCTCGTATGCTCGTTTAGCGTATTTGATGGCGGATTTCAGTCTTTTTGAACTGTACTTGTTCTCTGCTAAATTTTTCAGAAAGAGAGCTTCTTCTTCGAGCGTTATTTGAGCATTTGGGGCTTCTCCCTTGTTATTTTCTGCCATTTTTTTCTGAGAGGGGAGCGGGACGGAGGGAAGTAAAGGGCAACAGCAAACACGTATTTGAGTCGGGAATTTTGACGTGCCAATTCCTCCAATTAGTTGCCCTCGCCTTTATTTCCCTAAACTGCCCGACCCGACCCGATCCGACCCGATCCGATCCGATAACCATTATTCTTATACACTATGCAATTATCACACGTCAAAGGCGATTGACACCTAACCCAAATATCAGCCGTCAATAACAGTCCACGACTCCATCAAATCATCCAATCATCAACACCTCCAAATCCACGTTTGACTCTCTCTCTCTCTCTCTCTCTCCCCCCGCCTGAAAATGGTTGATACAACGAGTCCAATTCTCTAAATCGAATTAGTTTTAGTTTTAACTGATTTTCTCTCCAATTTGTATTCCCCCTCTTTTTTTTTCTTTTCTCAGTTGCTATTTATATGCTTGTACTCTCTTCATTCTTCAGTTAAGTGAAATAAAGATTTTCATTCATCAATTTTTTCTCTCGTTCATAATATGGTATCAGGGAAATTCTTCTCAGTCTCGCCTTGCCATTGAACGCTGGTAATTCTCCTCTGATTGATCATGGCAGAACTTCAACTTCCAGTTCAGAATCAATCAAATCAAAATTCAACTCCATCAATGAGTCATTCCGCCATTGATGATGTTTCCAGCTCATACTAAGGTCTGGTTCTGGTTTCACAGCAACTAACAGGTGAAAACTATACATCATGGAGTCGTGCTATGATTATAGCTTTATCAGTCGAGAATAAACTTGGTTTTATTGATTGATCTATCAGTAAACCTGAAAGTAATACTGATCTCCTCAACTCTTGGATTCGGAATAATAATATTGTTATCATGGATTCTCAATTCCATATCAAAGGAAATTTCGGCCAGCATACTCATGAAATCTGGTTAGATCTTAATGAACGATTTCAACAGAGGAATGGTCCTCGAATTTTTCAATTAAAGGAGGAGTTAATGAATCATACACAAGGCCAATTGTCTATTAGCGCCTACTTTACTAAACTAAAAACTATTTGGGAAGAACTTATCAATTATCGACCTTCATGCTCATGTGGAAAATGTGATTGTGGGGGTAACATAAAGCTAGCCGAACATTATCATATGGAATATGTTATGTCGTTTTAAATGGGTTTAAATGAATTCTATGCTCAAGTAAGAGGGCAATTGCCGCTCATGAATCCAATTACACCTATCAATAAAGTGTTTTCACTTATCACACAAGAGGAACATCAAAGAGGTGTAAACGTAACTGCTGGAGCTATTGATTCATTGGCCTTTTATGCTAGAAATGAAGTTAAAAGGACAAATACATGGCAGCCTTGTAACAAGAATCAGAAGAAGGATAGGCCTTTCTGCACATATTGTGGAGGTGCAGGTGATGATGTTGATAGGTGTTACAAGCTTCTTAGATTTCCACCAGGATACAAGACAAGGCAGAAACCCAATTCAATTAATCAAACCAGATCCAGTTCAAGCAATCAGACAAGTTATAAGGTTGAGTCAAATAATGCTATGACTAACCAAGTTATGATTCCATTTCAGATAAAAGCAGCTGGAAGTGTTGGCAGCTTTGTACAAACATTGAATTCTGATCAATATCAGAGTATAATGGGCCTATTGAGCACACATTTTACAGATGCAAAGGTGGAAGTTGAAAGTACTAAATCTGGTCATGCTTTAGGTATATGCCTCTCTATTTCTATTAGTCAGATGCTGAGTTCTCCCATCCATTGGATATTAGATTCAAGAGCAACCAGTCATGTGTGTTTCAGCCAAGCATTTTTCCAAACGATGAAAGTTTTCCAGAATATCTATGTCACATTGCCCAATCACGTCAGAATACTTGTACATTTGGTTGGAACTGTCAAACTCACCCCTGAATTAATTCTTGAAGATGTGTTGTTTGTGCTTTAGTTTCGGTTCAACTTATTATCCATCAGTTCTTTGACAAGAAACTCAAATATGAACATCAGTTTTTTTCCTGATTATTGTGATATTCAGGAGGCATACATCTTGAACATGATTGGCAGGGCTAAAAGAATTGAAGGTTTATATATCATCGAAGCAACATCTGGTTTGAAGAAGAATGAATATAATTTTTCTAAAGTTGCTTGTAATCATGTTTGTTCTGTATTGAATAATGTGCCTTCACATGTTTGGCACAGTAGACTTGGTCACTTATCCTTCAAAAGGATGGGGACTTTGAATGATTAGTTACATTTTAAGGACAATTGTATTACTCCTTGTTATATTTGTCCATTGGCTAAGCAAAGAAGATTATTGTTTGTCTCAAACAATCACTTATCAGCAAATGCCTTTGATCTCATACATTGTGACACTTGGGGGCCATATAGTTCCCCAACACGTGATGGCCACAACTTTTTCCTCACTTTAGTTGATGATTGCACCAGGTTTACTTAGGTTTATCTAATGAAGTAGAAGTCAGACGTTCATGACATTATTCCCAAGTTTTTCAGACTTATAGAAACACAATTTAACAAGGTTATTAAGGTTTTCAGGTCTGATAATGCCCCATAATTACATTTCTTAGAGTTTTTCAGCGCAAAAGGGGTACTCCATCAGTTTTCCTGCAAAATTCAGTTGTTGAAAGGAAATACCAACATTTGCTTAATGTTGCAAGGGCATTGTTTTTCCAATCACAAGCCCATATCTCGTTTTGGGGTGACTGTGTCCTCACTGCAACTTATCTAATCAATCAAACCCCTTCACCAATTCTACAAAACAGGACACCATTCACCTTGTTTTACAACTCTCCAGTAGACTACAATTTTCTTAGAGTCTTCGGAAGTTTATGTTTTGCATCTACCCTCACATCTCATCGTCTAAAATTCCATCATAGAGCCAAGACATGTGTGTTCATTGGCTATCATTCTGGCATTAAAGGTTACATGTTATATGACATTATTTCCAAGACAATATTCATTTCTAGAGATGTGCTTTTTCATGAACACATTTTCCCATTTCATTCTATATCAAAACCGTCTGATTTTGTTAATCAGTTTCCCCATCTTGTTCTCCCTAACCTTGATCTTGCCATACATGATGATGGTTCAAATCTCACTGATCCTGCAAACCTTGATTCACATATTCAAAATATACCTGCTATCTCTCCTAATACTAATCCCATTTTTGATAACTCCTCCCATTTTTGATAACTCCGCTAATATTCGTGATACAAATTCTCCGAATTCTGATCCTGATATTCCTGTTCCCAAAAGATCTTTGAGGACTAGCAAAACTCCCTCATATCTGCAGGACTTCCACTGTCATCTCTTGACTCATTCACCTATCATTTCACCATCTTACCCATATCTTTTAAATAACTATCTTTCTTGCAAAAAGTTTTCCCCTTCACATTAAAACCTTTTCCTCAATATATCTTCAAACTTTGAACCTCAGTTTTATCATCAAGTTGAAAAGGAGACGCATTGGAGAAATGCTATGGCTGCTGAGTTGGATGCCATGGAACTGAATAGAACTTGGTATGTTACTAGTTTGCCTAAAGGGAAACATGCTATAGGCTGCAAATGGGTGAACAAAATCAAATACAAGTCTGATGGTAGTGTTGATCATTACAAAGCATGTTTGGTTGCTAAAGGCTTTACTCAACAAAGTGGATTAGACTTTGGAAACTTTTTCTCCTGTTGCAAAACTGGTAACTGTGAAACTCTTATTAGCCATAGCCGCTATCAATAAATGGCGTGTCATTCAACTGGACGTCAACAACGCGTTCCTTCATGGTGATCTTTTTGAGAAAATTTACATGGAGTTGCCCTTGGGTTATAAACCTCCCAACTCACCTGGGAGACATGGGGAGCGTTTGGTCTGTGTTGAGAATATTTCTAGAATAGGAAAGTAAATAAGTTTAGCCCTAGTTTATAGAAAAGGTAGTTAGAAATTATCCTAAAATAGGATTTGCTATTTGTATATATTCAGACATGTTTCTATGGAGATGAATAAGAAATTACCTCCACCTTGTGTTGTATTTCATGGTATCAGAGCCGGCGATCGGTGAATCTCAAGTCGTCGACCGGTAAAAGTTTTGCTCAGACGCGGCTGGAGGTTTCTGTTCATTTATGTTCGCGTATTGTGACGCGTCTGGAGGCTCCCGCTCGCGGCTGAAGGAAAAATTGGTTCTGGTCTAGGGCTCGTATTAGCGCCGGTTGTGTTCGAGGTTAGGGCGCTTCTTCTCGCCGGCTTGGGTCGTCGCTAGGGCTCGTCGTTCACGCCTTCTCTGCTCCAGCTTGTGTGCGCCGTCGCTAGGGTTTCAGCCTGCACGGTTGTGTCTCCTGTCTTCCGACAATTCCAGCCCACTTTGGAGTCAGTCCCGCCTTCGCCCGGAGTTCAGTCGCCGGATTCTGGTTGGGAGTGCACTGTTGGGCTCACGTTCAGTCGCTGAGAGTTTGAGAACCTCTGTGTGTGCACTGTTCGGGCTCGGGTTCAGCTGTAAGATTTAATACCTGTTTTGGGTCAGCATTTTAATTGGGTGTGGGACCTACTCTATAACAGGTTCGGTTCTTCAAATATTTCGAATTTATTGTGATTTATTGCCTTGTTATTTGCTCGAAATTTGATAAATGGAGGATAAAACTTCGGTCGTTGTATCTGATGTAATTCCTATGATGTCAAAAATCTCGGAACATAAACTTAATAGATCAAATTATTTAGATTGGAGTAAAACTGTTAGATTGTATTTACGGAGTATTGCTATGGATAATCACTTGACTGATGAACCACCGAGTGATGGTTCGAAAGCCACATGGTTAAGAGAGGATGCTCGTCTATTTTTGCAAATACGTAATTCTATTGATAGTGAGGTGGTTGGCTTGATAAATCATTGTGAATTTGTGAAAGAATTGATGGATTACTTGGAGTTTGTGTACTCTGGCAAGGGAAATATCAAACACACTTATGAGGTGTG
>CAIGRB010029272.1:0-12560 GCA_903798255.1 Fraxinus quadrangulata | reverse complement strand
AAGAGCATAGTATTTATAGGGAAATATGTAGGGGACGTTCAAACCCTAATATGTGACTTGTAGTTGAAGTGGAATGTCAAAAATATGTTAAAACGCAAAAAGGGGCTTGGGCTGGTAGCACTGTCGCTTGAGCGAGTCTAGCGATAGCCTCGTCACTCGAGCGACGGGGTAAGACAGGCAGACGATAAGTCTCGGGTTGTATTTCTGTCGGCCTTGCTCGAACGTCTAGCTAGCGGTAGGCTAGCGAAAAAGTGACGACTTTTCTTCCCGGTCAATAATTCAACCTTTTCAAGTCAAATACAAATTTCAACTTCCATTGGGCTCCCAAAGTAGAATTTCAACTTGATATAGGACTCCAATAGCATTTCAAATTTGAATTCTTCTTGACATGCACTTCAATTAGAACTCTTCAAACACTTCAACAAAAGCATTCGGGTCACACCCTAATTCCAACAATCTCCACCTTGAAACGAATTCCACTAAAGAATGAACTGACTTCTTCAGCAATAACCAAAAAAATTAATTTATCCAGAAATAAACAAAAAATAAAACTCCACCTCTTCCAATAAATCCAAACACTACTTTATAGAATTACTTTAGTTTCCAAAAAATCACAATGATTTTAAATTAACCAAAATGAGTTGTAACACACACAAAACAAAATCTTTACCAAATGCTTTTTCGTAAGGCCCATTACTAAATTGTACACCTTCTACTCCACTTAAAACATGATCAATAAAATCAACATCCACATACCTTGTTCCTCTTCGTCTGTCTTTAGCAACTTAATACAATGGCACCGCAGGTGATGATGGCAAAGTTTCATTATCTACATCTTCAAAATTTCACTTCGTTGTATTCTTCAAATCTGACAATTTATGAGCTCCTAAAGGTATNAGAATCAATACCAAATTCTTTTAACGAATGCTCCTTGCTAGATTGAACACCTTCTTCTTCACTTAAAACATGCTTAAAAATCAGCATCCACATACATTGTTCCACTAGGTCTATCTTTAGCAATTGAATACACTGGCAAAGCGGCATTACCCATATCTTCAAAACTCAATTGAGGTGAATTCTTCAAATCTGACAATTTATGAGCTCCTAAAGGTATTGTACCAAAGTGAATGTCCATCACAGTACTGAACATGTGCTGATTGACACTTTTAAATTCTGCATATCCCCACAAGATGTATAATTGAGACCTTTTCCGTCTCTCCAATACAATTTGGGCACCCTTACAAACCTTCAAAGCTCCACTTCTATCAAAGAACTCATAACCTTTTGAATGAAGGATAGACAAAGATATGAGATCCTTCTTCAAATTCGGAACATGTCGAACCTGGCCAAGTGTTCTATTTGTTCCATTCAAAAGCTTCAATATGACCGTATCAATTCCAGCAACCCGACAAGGTATGTTATTTTCCATAACCACGACACATTTGGAAACAGTTTCATATCTAGCAAACAAGTCCTTATTTGGATACATATGAAACACACACTCTGAATCCAGAATTCAATCATCATCTGATTTAGACTTGTTGTCAAAAATAGCCAAGAGCTTTCCATCACTTACAACGTTCTCAATGATGTCTGCTTCGCCTGAAGTATTTGAATTTCTACTTGTAGTCATCTTTTCTTTATTTTGCAATTTGTCGCAATCCTTCTTCAAGTGCCCTTATTCTTGCAGTAGTTACAAATTTGATTACTAAACTTCGACTTCGATCTGCCACTTCCAAAACCACCTTGAGCAACAAAGTCAGCTCCATCTCTAGCCTCAGAAACAAGATGCTTCATCTTCTCTTTTGAATATAAAGTATCATACACCTCTTCAATGGTGAGAGTATTACGATTATATAAGATCGTGTCTCTAAAGAAGAAAATGAAGGGGGCAACGAACATAATAGGATCAAGGCCAAATCTTCTTCATCACACTTTACTTCCAAAATTTTCAAATCAGCGACGATCTCCTTAAATACAGCCATGTGATCTTCTAATGATTCTCTTTCTGCCATGTGATGAGAGTATTAATGCTGCTTGAGGTTCAGTTTGCTTGTCAGACTTTTAGTCATGCACAATTGTTCTAACCTCAACCACAAAGTAGCTACGTAATTCTTCTTCAAAACGTTCTAAAGAATAGTATTTGATAGATGAAGATGAATGTGAGAGATTGCCTTCTTATCCTTTCGTAATTTTTCCTCCGCAGTCAAAGTTGCTGACATCTTGTCAATTCCCAGCAACGCATCATCCAAATCCAATTGTGCAAGTACTGTACATATCTTAATCTAGTACTCCGATCCAAAAGCAGAATGTCATACTTCATGGAAGCTATCACGAACAAACACTTCGAGCAAATAAAAAAAACTTGCGGAATAGCTGAACCTAAGCTCTGATACCACTTGTTAGGATTGATACCACTTGCTGTGAAACCAACCACCGGATTTAGATGTTGAAGTTATATAACATAATATGAAATATTTGATCAANGAACAAAGAAGACAAGAATATGACAGATGAATTAAGAGTTTTATTGATCAAGAATAATGGAGAAAGAAAATAACAAAGATCCTAAAAGCTAATAATCATATATCGCACTTACTAAAATTGTATAGAAGAGTTTAGTATTTATAGAGAAACATGTAGGGACGTCCAAACCCCTAATAGATGAGTTGTAGTTGAAGTAGAATGTCAAAAATGCGTTAAAACGCGAAAACGGGATTGGGCCGATAATACTATCGCTCGAGCGAGTCGAGTGACAGCCCCGTCGCTCGAGCGACGAGGTAGTGACAGGCGGGCAACAAGTCTTGGGTTGTATTTCTGTCTGCCTTGCTCGAGCGTCTAGCTAGCAGTAGGCTAGAGAAAAAGCGGCGACTTTTCTTCCCGGTCCATAATTCAACTTCTTCAAGTCCACTACAAATTTCAACTCTCAATGTGCTTCCAAAGTAGAACTTCAACTTGACATAGGACTTCAATAGCATTCCAAACTTGAATTCTTCATGACGTGCACTTCAATTAGAATTCTTCAAACACTTCAACAAAAGAATTCGGGTCACACCCAAATTCCAACACAGAAATTTGTGTGAATTGCATGTTAGAATTTACTGTATTCATAGAATAAATGGAGAAGCGCATGTTGGAGGAAAAAATGGGGTGCAGCAAAATTCAGTGCCATGCCTATCTTTATTTACTCACAGATGAATGAATGCATGCAGAGTGTAGAATTTTCCCAGATGATAAGGAATTTGCAATAGAATAAGTAGAAAATGAAATTGGAACCACCAGCCTCACTGACGCAGCGAGAAAGAATGGAAGTTGAATCTGCTTACACAATGATCTCACAACCCTGCTACAAGCCTAGAAATCAGAACTAGGAATATAGGAACAGAGAAAACTCTCACAGAGTATTCTTATTGATAAACAAAATAAGCCAAAAACTATAGAACATTGTCAATATATATGAAAACTAAAGAAAACCCTAAACAAACCAACTTACCTAAAATACGTGACTGACAGAATAATGAAATAACAGAAAGAAAAGCTGATAAAATAATATGTGAACTTACCTTAAATACCTGATAGACACAATAATGAAATAACAGAAAGAAAAGCTAATAAAATAATACGCCTATTTCTCAAGCCTCCTTCTTTCATACTTCTCGATAAAATTAAGGGCACTTGATCGCATCACTCCCATTTTCACTACTATTGCAGGTGATATTACTCAGAGAAAGTTAATTTCTTATCATTTCACATTTTGAACGTATTTCTGCACTTAATACACATTTTTCATGAATTGAAAGGGCTTTTTATATGAGCAGAATCACTTTATGCTCCATATATACATGTATCTGTCTTGCTGTGTAATATTTTAATGACATAGCATTTTTCATTTCTTTTCCTGTATATCTTTATTTGGTAGTATTTATTACAAATTCATCAAAATATAATAATTAATGAATATTGTTTTAATCTTCCTCCTTTCCGTGAGTGCTATTTTCGAATGCCTTATATTGTAGTAGAAAAGGTGCACTCATTTCGGACGTGTTTTACACGTGCATGACTATATAATTTCATCTTGAGCAAATGATTGTCGTGTATATGAGTCACTATGTCATGAATTGTTTTAGATAAAAAGGGAGGTTTTGACAGAGAGAATTTGGTTTGGAAACTGGAAATATTAAGCTGCAATAGTTTAATCTCAAACTTTACAACAATATTCTTAGATGATAATGGCGGCAATTTGGGCTTTGAAGAAGAGAGTTGAGTAAAAGGGCCATAGCTAAATACATAAGAGAGTCTGTACTCGAATCTGCCACCCATTCACTTGGCGTTGTTGACCCACCATCCAAAAGGTTGAAGAACAATAGTCAGGTACTCATGGTCAAGAACTTTTACAAGCTTCTTAGATCTGCTACTGTACCTATTACTGCAAAATATAGGTAGAGATATCTATAACATCTATATGTCTTGTTATGGATTTCTTTGTTGACATAGTATTTTCCATTTCTTTCCTTGTATTTTTTTATTTCATATATATAAACTAATCAATGAATACTATGTCAATCTTTCCTCCTTTCCCTGAATGCTATTCGAATGTATTTTATTGAGCTAGAAAAGGAGCACGAATGCCGCACGTGTTTTTCACGTGCATAACTATATAATTTCATTTGGAGCAATGGATACTCGTGTTTATGAATCACTTTTTTTTTTAAATTATGATACACAATATTTTCTACCAAAAGAGGGGTTCTGATTGTGAGAGTTCGGTTTAAAAAAAGACAGCCAAATATCACAACTTTTACATCCTTTCCTCAGCACTACATTATGTTAACAAGGTTTTATCAATCGAACTCTTGTTATAAATGTTAGGAAAAATTGTCTAAAGAATTAGAGATGGCAATGGGACAGGTCGGTCCTGGCCCCATCGAATATTTTTGTCACCTTGTCCCGCCCCCATACTCAGGTTAAGGCGGGGCTTTTTTTTTGTTTTTTTGTTAATTTGTTTAATTTTTTGCTTTATTTTTTTTGTCTTTAGTTGGTGAAAATTATTACTTTTTTTTATCAATATGTTAAGAATAACTCATGTTCCCTTTAGAAAGCATGACAATTCTTTTCTTTTTTGTTTGATAAAAAAATTAAATTTGAAATAAACTTTAAATAGAGCGGGTAGTGAGGAGGGTACTATATTTTTCGTACCCGTTCCTACCCATTTCGGGGTAACGACCCTCGTCCCACCCTAGCCCTAATCCCATTTATCTGATTAGGCGGGTAATCCTCGCACCTTTTGGGACGATACCCGCGGGTATTGAGTTTAACCCCTTTTTTGTCATCACTACATGCCTCTTGTTGGTATTCGAGTAAAGGCCCATTTCTAAAATTGGGAACCCTTACACAGAGTTTATCATAATATGGTATCAAAAGTTATACCAGTTACAATCATGCTACATGTATATCAAGTTTGATATCAATGAGTTGGCAAATTTTTATACATTAATTTTAATAATAATTTTTTAATCAATGGCCGAATTTGCTATACACAGGGGGGATGTCAAACTCGATGTCAACAAAAGTTGTACAAGAAGCATGATTCTACAAGTTAATATGTCAAATCCAAACTCATCTTACTTTCACTCAAAAACCGGAATTAACTGTTCAGTGCAGGAATGATATGGAACTAGAACATGTGACACTGAGAAAAGCCCATCTCGGTGTTGTGCAATCAACCTTTAGCAGATTCAGACGGAGTAGCAGCTCAGAGTTGGCGAGCCAGAGAATAGGGTGTTGGTAGAATGGAATGATCGGTCGAAGGGGTCAACTTCAGCACCATCTGCTGTACCAGGCTTGTGCAGCAGACACGCCAGAGACTCCATGATTTCGGACATTGTGGGACGGAATTCCTGCTCAGGCTGATGCATTTCAAACAGATAGAAACACACAAAATCATGTCTTCAAATCAACAGCAATGATGTGTCTTTTTGTGTATGAAAATATAACACAATTTCAGTTAAAAAGCCCAAGAAATTCGAGAAAGTCATTTCGTCAAGCCCGTGTCGTCTGTCAATTCCAAAATATGCTTACCAGTGGATTTCAGAATGTTCGATGTCATGCAAGTTACCTGAATACAGAGGGAGACAATATCAGCAAAACGTGACAGAGACTTGGAAGAAAATGTTCCGGTCATGACTGGATCGACCATCTGTCCTAAAGACTCGCTGTCATGAAGCCTGAATGAAGCCCATTTCACCAAGGATTTCTCTGATGGTGGTCTTGAACTAGAAAATTGAGAGATGTTATTATTAGGAAATTAAGACCGATTGGATTCTAGAATAAAGAAAAAGCAAAAGAGTGCACTAATAAACTCTGTACCAATCGAAAGGCCTCCTTCCCGTTAAAAGCTCTAAAAGCAGCACTCCAAATGCGTACACATCAGCCTTTGTGTTAGCTATCCCAGGTTGGATAGTTTGGAAATGCTCAGGTGCAATGTAGCCACTATCAGCTATAGCCATTTCAGAAGCCTGTATGATGTTCGGTTTTGAAGAGATGCAATGCTTATAATTGTCAAAAACTATATTCTGGAAATAACTCTAAAGAATAATACAAATTAGCCTGGCAATATATACCTTAAGCTTAACATTGTTGCAGGTCAGGGTTCTCAGGATAGCCAGACCGCAGTCACAAACACGAGGCATGAGCTCTTTGTTGAGTAGGATGTTAGCAGCCTTCAAATTGCTATGGGCAATGGGAGGCATGCAGGAGGAATGCATGTAACTGAATTTTCACAGAAAAAAGGAGAGAATAAAAAGCCATCACTTGCTAGGATAGCATAATGTATATGTCCATAATCCTACAGGATTAGGCAAGAAAAAAAAAATAGCAAATACGAGAGGCCTAATTGTTGAAGACAATTCTAATTAAATAAAATTTTGTCTCTCTAAAAGTTTAAACTTTTGGATAAGATTGTTGAACATGGGATGAGAGCCACTGCCACCTAGTTATGAAAATTATGCACACTAATGGTCGTTAATTAAAAAATGGATCTCGGGTATGTTGACGATAAAATTTCAGTATCTGAAAGATTAAGCTTTTATATGAGATGGTTCAACAACGACTAACACTTACTTTAAAGCTTGAGCTACACCAAGAGCTATTCGAACACGCCAGCCCCAGGATAGTGGCTTATATGTGACACAGTGCAATGCCTCGTCAAGAGAAAAATTCCTGATATATTCATACACAAGGAGATGTTGACCATGCTCCATGCAGTATCTAAGAAGTGTCACTATGTTTGAGTGCCTCAATCGGGATGCATTCCGAATCACATCTAGGAATTCTTCTTCTTCAATGATGGACAGAGGTACCGTATTAATGCTTTTCACAGCCACAATCTAGCAAATGGAAAGCAAAATTCAGAAATTTCGGTTATACAAGGCTTCAATAGTTCTGACTCTTGCATTGTATAGTTCAAGGTAGTACCATTCCATCTGGAAACTCTGCTCTGTGAACATAACCAAGGGATCCCTCTCCAAGAAGGTTTCCTTCACTGAAGCTGTTTGTTGCTGATTGAAGCTCCGACAGGGAGTACATTTTTGCACCCATTGACATTTTGTTCTCAGAGAAGCTTTTTCTTTTAGATACTTTCATCATTTTGGAACGTACAGGGGGCAAATGAGAGGGTGTAATCATTGGAGGGGAACTGAAAGATGATACGTGTGTGCTATACTCTGCAGTCATGGACGACTGATCTGTTCTGGCATAAATCAAATCAAAAGGGAGTGAAGAAAAAGGAAAATCAAAATGATAAATACTGCATATGTAGATTCAAAGTTGTAGTTAATAACTAAATATGCGAGTTATAGCTTGGAAAACAGACTGAAAGTAATATTCTTGTAATGTATCCATAGCGATGCATGGCACCTCTGACTATGCTGATTGGTGGGGATCTCGTTGAACCTCCACTGCTACCTAAGCTTTTGAGGATTTTTCTATGAGATCGATGAATGCGAATCAAGAAGAAAAGAGCTGCGCATGCAGCAATGAGAGTGCCTCCTCCAATTATCAGAACAATCCCAGCTGCACCCAGCCCTTTCTTCTTGTGCTGTCCTACATTGTGAGAAGGATAGCTCTCAATGGCACTTAAATTTGTAGATGGTGGACTAGTAATATTCTGCTTGTCAGGTGAAGTGTAGAAAGGAAAATTCCAGGGGGGATAGTATGGTCCGTTGTTGAACCTATTTCCCCCAATCCTGAAAAGAGATGAAGAGGCAAAGAATAAGAGAAATTAATAGATTTTATTTGCTAAAGAACCGAAAAAATAAATTACACGGATGACTCATAGCTTACCACGAGTTTTGTATAGCTCGAAAGTTTTCTGGAATAAGACCACTGAAATGGTTATCTTCTATATTCCTGAAAGTGGATACAGTGGGTACTGACTACACTAACAAAAACATAAGGTTTGGACTAAGTTTATAACTATCAGGAGTAAACATACAAATCAGATAGTGGGAGATCGGCTAAGAATGTTACTGATCCAGTAAACTCATTTCCCTGCAAGAACCTGTAATTCTTAAGTAAAAATCTTGTAGTTGGGAACTGACAATCCATGTCATGGTTAATCAGAAACAAAAACTCACAATCTTGTGAGGTATTTCAAAGTTCTGAATGAGGTAGGTAGATCTCCAGTGAAGTTATTGAAAGATAAATCCCTGGAAAAGCGGAACGTAATTTTCAGAATTCACAGCAATAAACCAATAGCTCAGATCTGAATATCATGTTAGGAACTGAAACAATGTAGGCAACAAATTAAAAGTTCTTGTATCTTGGTGTTCCGTGTCTTTAACTGGTGCCAGTAATTTAATCGTAACACAACAAATCAATTTTTCATCTGGTCTGTAATGAATGTAATCTTAAATTCTGAATTTGATAAATTTGATTAATGGTAGTCAAATTCAAGAGACTAGATCAAGATTTTCGGACTTGAGAAAAATCCAATCACTGTTAACTTGGAAAGAGAATAAAGCAAAACCCTCCTAATGGGTCTGGTATTAAATTTCACAAAGGAAGATAGCATATCTGATGTGCCCTAGTTAACATCAATTGCACATACAAGAAGATTTCAAGTAGTCTACACTTAACGTTCAGACTGGATAATATCTTACATTACTTTTAGATTCTCCAGGCCATTGAACACATCTCCTAAGGGTCCAGATAACGTGTTGTGGCTCAAATTCCTGCAGGAATACAATTTTGCTTGGTAACGAACCCAACTTAATAATAACTAAAAAATTAGCAATTGTAGAAGAAAAACCAAACTTAGCAGTAAGAAAAAAGCTTCTTACAGATGCCGGAGATGTTTCATGTAAACTAATGACTATGGAATGCTTTGGCTAAAGTTATTCCCTGACAAGTTCCTGTATTTATCAAAGAAAAAAGGGCGTATAACTGTTTTTATAATAGCATATATAATTGAGGTTAGTTTGTAAACTATAATCAGAAAATAGGGCTATCTTACAGCTGTGTGATATTAGGAAGTACGAAATAGGGGATATCTCCATGAATGTGATTTGAACTAAGGTCCCTAGTTCAAATGCAAAGAAGTGGTAAGCAGATAAGGTAGGGACTAATGCTGAAGTAAGCAATGTAATTAATCAGAATTTACTTACATCTGCTTCAAACTTCGTAGATTAGAGAGGTCAAATCCAAGAGTTCCAGTGAGCTCTAGGCCATGGAGTTTACTGGATAAAAGTAAAAGAAAAGGTAATTCATTAAATATTAGCACAATCAGGTAAAACTGATTTAGGTGCATAACTGATAATCTACAGTTAAGGGAAATTACAGGTGGATTACTGATGATCCAAAGCACGAAACTCCAGTCCATGATTCTTCGCAAGGATCTCCACCATCTAATTTCCATTCCTTCAGCTGCGGTGGGCTGTCCAGGGACCTGAACAAATCTCTAAGAGCTTGGACTGCATAATGTAAGTCAGATGATTATTTCTTCTTGAAACTGAGTTAAACAATCAATCAGAACTCTGCATAGTAATGACAATCAAACATCCAGCAAATCCTGCAATATCTATTATACTCAAAAACTATGCTGAGGCCACCCTAAATTTTATACTTTGTTTGATTTTTAGTCATTCGGGCACCTTTTCTTGTTAAGCTTAGCCACATTTTGTAAATTTTTTTTTTTTTTTAATTTCTTACTCAAAAATTCTGGTTGTCAATAACAGCCACCCATCAACCAAAAAACGATTCATGCCAGAACAAACATGAATAAATTCAAGAAAATATCAACAATAAACTGAAAATGATAAAAAGGAAGTTCAATGAAAGCACAAAAGCCATTATCCAGAGCATTCAATAACAACACAGACGACAAACTAATAAAAAATTGGGTTAAACGTGCACCATCGGATTTATCAGTGGAGGCCAAAGCTGGGAATGCCAGAATTGCCCAGAAGAAAAATGTAATCAGAGACGCAATTGTATAAAGTTTAGCCATTCTTTTGTCAAGAAATAGAAAGAGCAGTAAATTGATCTTGTAAATCCACAAGATCAAATTCCCAAGTTTCCCTGAACATAAATCATATTCATTGATATCAAAACTAATAGAAGTAAAAGGTAAACCCATAGTACTAAAAACATCATGAAGCTTCGCATCACTGAATATGTGAAAATCAAGAAAAGTATCCGTACATAGTTTAATTGCAATCGTCAAGCACAAGCCCAATTTAAGTGTTAAAATCTTCATCTATAATGCAACTAGTGCGTGCATGATTGTGCAGAAACAAAAATAAATCGGCAATACCATGAAATCGTTCAAAAAACTAAATTCACAATTACTGCACGCACACAATTTCCTGGAGAAACGTAATTTTGTGCATGTCTATAAATCTATACATTTATACACGTTGTATAGTTGAAATATTAGAGAGGATGGAGGATTTCGACGTACCTGAGAGGGGGCGAAATTTCATGGAGTGAGGTGGATTATAGAGTGGCATTAGTAGAAGCAGCGGAAGGAAGAAGAAGAAAAAGAATATTTGCTAGCCACTGCTGTAATACTGTTAGGTAGTTACAAAAGTTCCAAAAGAGGTAAAAATGGAAAAGAAAAGAAACTAGGCAAAAGGAAAGAAATGAATTTTTGCAATATTTGTCTTGTAAATTTATGTGGGAGATGGAAATGGGACCAGTCAGTTCTCTCCGACCAATCTATATTGTCGAGGAGAGTATGTCCGTCATCATGGCGGAGGTTTTTTTGGGGTTAAAATATACTATTTTTCATCTATTTAATTATTTATAATTTTTAAAATTATTTAAAAATGTAAGAATGAGACAATGTTTGAGGCAAAGCAGGGCAAGACATGGAAATTAGCATCCCGAGAGAGAGACAAAATAATTAGAATAAGAAAAATAAAATAAAATATCTTAATTAACATCAGTTCACTTCTATTTACTCGAAATAATCAGCTAATTATTAGAGAAGGAAAAACATTATCTGAATCACCTTAAATAAAGGTAATCAAGTTAACTTGATAGAAACAAGATATTTGTAAATTTGCAAGTGCTAGCACTTTCGTATTTAAAATTGCTTAAAGCCAAACATGTTTTAGAGCATGTTTGGTGAAGCTTAAAAACAAGTTCAAATATTTTAAATAATTTTTTTTAAATTCATGTAACACTTATTTTTTCAGTAGAAAATAGATTAACCCCATGTTTGATAGGAATTAAAATCTAGTTAAATCAAAATCAACAATTAATTTTAATATGATTGAAAAGGAGATAATAGTTCAATTAATTCTTTTTTTTTTAGGCCAAACAGGCACTTTACGCGAGAAACTCATTATGCTCAACTCTCGCATATAAATTTGCAGCCCAGAGTGAGTGATATTTGGAATAGAATCGATTATTTGATATTCCTTAAATCAAGGGCAAAGGAATCAAATTGGACTCTAATTGTAGAGCTAAAACATTAACGGAAGCAAAAAAAAGGGAATCACTAAGAACATCCAAAAGATCAAGAACACCAAGAAATCGATCCTTTTATATATAGGGCTCAGAACATAAATATTGTACCCTTCTGTACAATAATGAAACAGCCACGAAAACCTAAACCCTAAGATGAATGAACTCACCGCAGCTATTACAATGGACCAAGATCAAACAACTGACCCAAGACTCTAAAATCCTCAATCGAAGAATCACCAAGACCCAAATCACAAAGATTTAAGATCAAAACCAAAAGTTTTGATCAATTCACACAAAATCAAAAGAGAGAATATAGAGATGAACACAAGAAGGAAAACTTAGAAGCTTCTATTGCATACAATAGAAGACAGAATGAAAGAATCACATAAAGAGTGACCATTCATCTGGCATATATACAAAACACCATCACCGTAGATCCAACCATCAATCTAACAGTCCAGAGCAACACACGTGGCCTCCACCTTGGGCTCGAGTTTGGGATTGAATCAAGTATTGAGTTATTGGGCAATGGCCAACTAAAAAAATTTGGCAAGTGGGGCCCACATTTCATTACACCAAAAAAAAAAAAA
>CAIGRB010029266.1:52832-76757 GCA_903798255.1 Fraxinus quadrangulata | reverse complement strand
ATTATTTATAGTTAACACGAAATATATTACAACAACGACATACATATATTAATTTAGTTTTATTTAAAGAAAACGATACATAAAAACAAGTGCATAGTTCTATTTATTAATGAATTTAACATTTTCCTTAATTTAACGTAATTATTTATTTAGTAATTTATGTATTTCTAAAATAAAAAAATAAATAATATTTCATTAAATAAATTACTAAGAATAAAAAAAGAGAAGAAAATGATTAAACACTATTTATTTGGCGTAAATTTTGGAGATGAATTTTAGTTTGGTGCAAGATTTGGTGCAAAATGGTGTAAAATTTGGTACAGCATTGGAGATGATCTAAGCGTCTAAGCCCTTGTTTGACTCTTAATTTTCTTTTTTGGGAGAAAAAATGTGTTTTGTAATAATGATATTTTAGAGAATGTGTGATTAAAAAATAATGAAAACTTTGATTTAAGTATAAAATTATTTTATGAAAGAATATATTGTTGAAAATAAATTTTAAAAAAATAAGTTTTCGAAAAAAATGAAGCCCAAACATGGGCAAAAGAAAGACATTTAAGAAACAACTTAAAATAGGCCATTTTTCACTATCGACCTCCTGAAAAGGCCTTTGTTTTCTAGTTGCTTCAACTTACTAGCCGACATTGGGAGCTAGTAGTAAAACATATACACGCGCTTGTGCACCACCATAGAACCACCACTGAAAAGCCGAAGAAGGAAGCTCAATCCCATGGCGTCGATGAGGCGTCTTGCCAGAACAATCCGCACGTGCCGTGCAATCGCCACCGCCAAAATCCTGTATCCTCCTCCTTCCCCCTCTTCATCTCCTCGCCTCCAACTCGCTTCATTCAATCGTACGCCTCCCTCTCTCTGTTCATACAAACGTACTTATTCATTTGTGTATATTCAATTACTATGTTATGCAGATAATTGCATCATATTTATCGTTGATGATTATTGTGGTGTTTGAATTCTTGCTTTTGGTGAATTTCATGTTCATTATTCGAGTAATTAGGAATCTTGTGCTTCAGAATTATGAATCAATTATGATTAATCACTTCAGTGGACTTTTGCTTGTTCAACAAACTTTGGTTTACTCTTTATACCACTTCAAATGGGAGCAATCTTTCTAGATAACCGAAGTTATAGAATATTACTAATTACCTGTTTGATGGCCATTATTTGGCCAAAGCATTGTTTTGAATAGTGATATTTAGGAGAATGTGGGGGTTAAAAAAAGAAAGATTTTAGGTTAGTGCAGAATATTTTATATTGTGCAAACATGTGGTTGAAAATGAGTATGCAAAAAAAAAAAAAAAAAAGTTTTCAAATAATGGTTGCCAAACAGGGGCTAAAGAATAACATTTGGTTCCTTCAAAATTTGTTCTTTGGAACTCAATATTGCCAAATTTCTTTTTTTCCCCTTCGAAATTTTGGTATAAACATACAAGGCCTTTGGTATCTAGACTTGAATTATGCCTAAAGAGACATTAATTGAGAATATATTAGTAATGATCATAGAATTAGAGTAGCGTAGGTGGTTGACACTGTGAAATACTTTGGAGTTGCTGTAGATTCCTGTCCGATAATTTAAAGGTAGTTTTGATGCACTTCAACCATGTCAGCAATGCTATTACTTGTTTTATAATCATTAGGCTACCAGACAATCACTAGTTTGCAGAATGTGATTGGCTGATAAGTGAATATCACGATTCAAAATTGTTTGGTTCTGGTTGAAATGAAAAATTGTAAAAAAAAAAAACAGTTGGCAAAGATGTGAAGTTTGAATAATCTATTGTTTACAAACATGGTTGTAAATATTTGTGTTAGTTATGATTCTCCGAAGTAACCTAAAAGTTTGGTCTGCATTTTGTTAATTGTTTTATATTCACTACAGAAGTACTGTTGAATCATAAATTGCACCATTAGAAGCCATGTTTGGTAATAGCCCTTAGTTATCACTTGGTATGAGGGAATGGAATCTGCATTCCTGAGTCCATTCAATCACGTGCTTGGTATAATTAATTTTAATAACAACCATTTCTGCATACCAGCACCAACATGCAGTGGAGTTGTTTGAACTGTATAGGCAATAACATATCTCTTTAATCTTTCTTGCTTTCATATATATAATTGTTAAAGTTCAGCTGCTTCTGTATTGCTGGATTGTGGATGCTATTCCACACTTTAGCGTAACATTTAGCCTAACTCCTACTTATGGTGATGAGCAGGAACTTTTGAACAACACAAACAGACTTATGGATCAGAAGGTCCTCCACCAAGATCTGCGTACACACTTCCTATGCATGCAATGTTATCTGGACTACTTGGATTTGGATTGATAGACGTAGCCTATGCAGATGATAACGAGGTTAGTGTGTGTGTAAGTATGTGTTGTGGTGGGCAAGGCATTGTTGCCTGTGTTACTTTTCGAAGTGGAAGCATGCATCTGAGTGAACTGCTAGAAGAGAGATTGTCTGTTCTCTCCATGAGCTTGAAAAAGAGCCTTTAGTGTCATGTAAAAGTGGTATTATATTTGGTTAAAAGTCCTTCCCTTCAAATGTTTCTGAAATACTGCTCAAAGCAGGTCTTCTGCTCCACTGCTTATTGCTTATTCAAGAGTTAAAGTATTAAAATGGTACAGCCTTCATGGAAAATCAAATTGGCAACTAAATTTAGTTGTAATTGCTGGAATCATATTTGTTGCATTTTATCCTTTCTCATTGATGTACTCCTTAGGCCAATGTAAACATTTATAATTTTAACTTAGACTTGATAAGAATTGTCAATCTAATCTTTTACCATTCTCAAAAAATGAACATAAATTGATGAACATGAAGGATTCTTCTTATCTAATTGAAGCTTCGCTCTTCTATTGAGTTTGTCGAGTTCTTGGAGTTTTTTTAGGCCACTGCTAAAATTCCAGCTCCAGAATGTCCACCAACTTCGAGCCATAATAGCATGGAGGAAATCGCCAGGAAAGAAAAAGTTCGACTGGAAGAGTTGCTCAAGAGCAAAGGAATCCGATATGGTTCTTATCCTCGTTTTACTGTAGCTGTTAAAGGACAGAAGGTCAGCATCCTCTCTCTTTCTCTCTTGACGCAGAGTCACATACACACGTGTCCTACCAATCTTCTGATCTTTCCATTGAAATTGCTTCCAGGGTATCACAAGTTTAGTTTTATGTGGAACCCTCCTATGAACTACATTTCTTAAGAACTAATTTCTAAAATTGATGATTCTAAGAGGTGACACATCGTGAATTAATTTTTGCAGGTGACAATCAAGTTTCAGGTTCCTTCAGCCTGTGAAATTCCGCTGCTAATAACAAACCTTGTTTCACGTCTTGGTGTCAAAGTTGAAGACAATGGTACTGGTTCAGATATGATATTGCGGGCTTGGGACAGGTTAACAACTGTTTATTTCGTCCTCCATCGTTATTTTATACTTAAGAGTTAGATGTAATGTTTGTTCTTTCCCTCGCTCGTCAATGGAAAGTACATTTTGTAACTGTAATTGCTACATAATGTTTTGTCTTCTTGTTTACGTGTCATTAATTATTTTTTACTCTTGATCAGTGGGGTTGCTTGGCAGTTAACACTTAGTTGCCCCAAAAATAAAAAAGAAACTGATAATGATCAGATACAAGGGAAGAATATAAATGCAAATGATGGAGAGCTATGCATTCTAATGTTTCGTCCACTTATCGGCTCTGATAAAGCCGTGAGTTTCTATTCTTTATTAATAATCACAAGAAGTTCAACTTCCATTATTTTATGCTATTTTAATGTCTGAATCACACATGGTTTATTACTAGGCTTCAGAATTAGAGTTGCTCAAATTTGTGCAGGAAATTGAGTTCATGAAGCAGAGTAGTTTTAGTCCTGAAGAGCTTGATGCTTTGGCATCTGTCTTGCAATTAGCTGGACAACAGAAAAGCTTGGAAGTCAGGGCAAGGGAAGATGCCTCACGAGTTCCATCAATCGATAAAACAGTTTCCAGTCTTGAGGGAATGGGAGTCAAAGTTTATGGACTTGCTGAATCTAATGTAGATCAACCAAAGGCTGATATATCTTGGGACAATATTGCTGGGTATAATCATCAAAAGCGGTATGGAGTGAACCAGGATCCAAGCTTCTCATTTCTACAAATTAGAGTTGGTGCTTTAGTGGGGCAGTGGACCAATCATTAAAGTGAATTCTAAGTCATAAATTGCTCTGCACCAAAACATAAAAAGAACCTCAAAAGTCAGTTTTTCCGTCCTGTATATTAAAACATATAAATGCCAAACTACTCTAGAATTTGGAGAGAGATTGGCAGGCATATCCCTACAAGGTTTTTGCTTTAGATGGTTGTAGATTACAGATGTTTGCATTACTTCTTATTATGTTGGATTTTGTATCTACTATTGGAAACAAATGATGACTTCCCTCATGGGAGAGACATAAGTGGAACTTTTTTCAAGGGGCAGATCTATCCTTAATGCAGTGCTAGTCATTACCCCTTCCGAGCTTTCAAAAGCATTCTAACATTTTCTAAGTAACCTCCTCTTTTTTCCCCATTTCATGACAAATCACTTTAACCTTCAGTACCTATTGGCTTGGAAGAAGTCAAGAAGATGTAAATTTTAATAAATTTATTTATTTATTTTTCATCCGAATTGGGATGATATCATAGTTCTGTCCCTTAATTGTTGGTCTGTGTAACCATTCCTCTATGTGATTTCTCATTATCTTTAACTTTTACTTAATTATCCCAGCAGTATTTTCCAAATTCTTATAGGAAATTCTTTTAAAACTATTCAATTATGTTGCCATTGTAGAGAGATAGAAGATACAGTATTGCTGGCTCTACAGAGTCCTGAAGTGTATGATGATATTGCTCGTGGCACTAGGTGTAAGTTTGAGACAAACAGACCACGTGCAGTGCTTTTTGAAGGGCCACCAGGTTTGGACTCTTGATTGGATCACTCAATCGAAATTTTACTGCACAAGAAAGCTTAGTGATCTCTTATGGAATTGATCCATTTTTTACAATGGATGAAGTTCATTTTTAGATTTCAACTTCGTCTCTATGTGCACCCTGTTTTCAATGGATAGGTAAATTATTTTGGATCTTATATATGTTTTCCAAATTGTTATTTTCCATAGAGGATGTGCAAGTATCCGTTGAAGACCATGGGTGTAATTGAGATGTTCTGTATTTATAAACAAAAGTTCGGTTCTTCTACTTGATGAAAATATATAGATTGTTGTTTCATGGCCATTGAACTGCATAGAATCATTTTTTCTTTTGAGTTCCCAAATAGGTTTTGAAAAGGTAGAAACTGGTAAGAAGGTAGCTTTGAATCCCGAGGTTTTTGTAAAAGTAGAAATTGGAAGAAACTGAATTGCATGTCACTGACATACCAATAAGGTTTTGAGAAGTCTGCAATGGATGTAGAGCTAAATTTCATAGTTCGAGCTATCGAGCAACAATATTATTGCTGATGTATTGCTTTGGCTTTCAGGCACCGGGAAAACATCTTGTGCTCGTGTAATTTCTAATCAATCGGTATGCTATTGACTCTTGCTAAAGCTTTTACTACTTACCTGCTTTTTGTCTCTTGTTCGTAATTTGTTTTCACCTAGACAGAAGTGGTCTGACCTTTGTTTAGTCAGCCTGTGAATTCCTTATTATTATGGGAGATTTTTTTTTTTCCATATATCATACCACATGAACTATGTTCTCCGTCTCTGTAACATTTGTGCTTTGCTTAGATAAATTTCCCATATATCTGCACAAATGAGCAGTCTTGGATCAACGTTTTTCACTTGAACGTGTCTTCCGTGGCAGGGTGTCCCAATGTTATATCTGCCATTGGAGGTTATCATGTCAAAGTATTATGGTGAAAGTGAGCGATTGTTGGGGAAAGTGTTTTCACTTGCTAATGAGATACCTAATGGTGCCATCATTTTTCTAGATGAGGTACTTTACACCTAAGAAATAGGTTGCTTATATATGTCATCTTTGCTTTCATATGTTCACCATTTCTTTTGTGACTTATTGCAGGTTGATTCTCTTGCTACTGCTCGTGATACTGAAACACATGAAGCGACGAGAAGAATTTTATCTGTGTTGTTACGGCAGGTAATTATGGGTTCTGTATTTTTTCACCTAACTAAACAAATAACGATGATGGTAAATATGCTTTATTATACGTAAGTGTTTGCTGACTAGTACTGCCTCTGTCCCAATTCATGTGTTGGTTTGAATTGGCAGAGAGTTTTAATTCGGCTTATGTAATATTCCAATTTTATCCTGAAGTTGGATGTGTCAAGGTCTTATCAAACAGAAAAAAGGAAAATGTTTTCCTATCTCTTGCTTAGTTCATTTTCTTTGTTTTCTCTTGGTTTAGTTTTAATTTCCCAAACTGGTCCGACTTGCTCAAATGGTGAACACCACTCTCTTCAATGATAGTCTGATTAAGTTTTGAGGAAGAAATCAATTTTGTCACTGTTATGTATGATTTACTTCTGTGCAGATTGATGGATTTGAGCAGGAGAAGAAAGTAGTGGTTGTTGCTGCAACCAATAGAAAACAAGACCTTGATCCTGCTTTACTTAGGTATCTAAGTTTGCTGCTCTGTATTTCAAATAGCACATGGATCTTTTTGATGTTAGTCTAATTCATTTTTATTCATCTACCTTCAGTCGGTTTGATTCCATGATCACTTTCGGCCTACCAGATCAGCAGACTCGTCTGGAAATTGCGGCCCAGTATGCAAAGCACTTGACAAAGTCTGAGTTGGCTGAATTTGCCTCAGCTACTGAAGAGTGAGTACAGAAAATCGTAGACTTCTAGAATGAACAATTTACATATTTTGATTGTGCTGAAATTTAGACCCCCTTTTTATTTTTAATGTGGCAACAAAATTTCTGATTCTGGTGGACACTGGATTTAGTAGTTTAGAACGTGAAGTTTTTATTTCTGTATTGATCTATGCAGGATGTCCGGTCGGGATATAAGGGATGTGTGCCAGCAAGCAGAGAGGCATTGGGCATCAAAGGTATTGTGAATTAACTAAACTAAATTACTCTTTGTTATTCCCTTGTTGAATTTGATTAGTTCTTTTATATGACAAATGTAGATTATTCGAGGGCAAGCACAGAAAAAAGATGAAGAAAACGGGTCTCTTCCGCCCCTCCAAGAATACATTGAAAGTGTTCTGAAACGTCGAAATGCTTTGCTTGGTTTGGCAAGTCAGAACCGAAACCCGAATCCTCTTTCAAAGAAGCCTCAGTTTGATTTTCTGTGAAGTCTTCTTCTTCATATCAGACGAGTCTCTTCTTGACATCCTGTTGATAGGTGATAAATTAATGTGTAGCCTAATAACTTGTGGAAGTAATGCTGAATTGATTCAAAATGGTCATCTCTAGTAGTTAAGTTCAAAGAATGAAAAAATAGTTAAACTATATGCATGTAAAGTGTTATGATTTAATATACAAGGTGTCATTTGTTATAGGATAATTATATTCACATCACAATTTTTATTTCTTACACCACGTTTTAATTATCTTTGTTTATTATATCACTTATGTTCCTAACGATTTTCATGTCATTCTCATATTTTTCGTTAGTTAATACATTTTGTATTTGATAACAATTTTATGTTTAAAAGTTTGTTGAAGTGATGTAAGACAACTTATTTTTTCATCATATTTTTAAAAAATAAACAAATAACTCAATGAAAAATCGTTAAAGAAATAATTATTATAATGAGCAAAAATTGAAGAGTGCAGTTACAATGAAAATATTGTGTCAAATAAAAATTATGGTGACGTTAAAACCACCCATTTGTTGTAGTATGTTTAGTTATTTATCTATAATATATTAAAATATCACATCAAGTGAGAATCATTTTCTGAACAATTTTAGTCATACTACAATTTAATTATTTCAATAGTACCTTACTTTTCGTTTTTCAATGTATATTTAATTGAATATTAATTATGAAAGTTGCACGTAATAAATAATTGAATTGTATGAGAACAATCAAATTAATTTATGAACATTGAATTTAATTAATTTGAATCAATAAATATAAAAAAGGAATAATGTATATACATTTAAATAAAGGAGGTGTAAGTGAATCTGAGTGAATTGTTTCAAAAATCATTGAACTTATATTATGGTCACGGACTGCTCACCGAACTTCATTGTGCTTCACGGTAGTCACTCAACTTTGCCATTTACCTCTCCATCCATCACCGTTAAAAAATCTATTTGTTGGGTGCTGACATGACGGACGGAATTGCTGACCTGGCATTTGACGGTGTTAACTTGGTGCCAAGTCAAATAAATATTATTAAAACATATTTTATGAAAAAACAAAAAAAAAGGAAAAATTCAATCACCCGTCGTCCACCATTTCGATCCGGTTGAACCTTCCCATCTCTGATCTCCCACTTCAAAATCAACCACAATCACCACTACCAGCAGTCGGCGTAAACCACATCACCGACGCCCATGTCCACCACCAGTAGACAGCAAATTCGCACTTCAACATAAGAAAAAATAGGGCAGATTTTATGTCAAATGGCTAAAAATTGGACAGATTTTGATTCAAAAAATTGGAGCAAGTAATGGATCAATCGATTCAATTGAGGAGTTACCCAATATCGTATTGACCTGCTGAAGGTTCTACTGGGTCCAATTTGTAGCAATAACATCACTTTGCCCGTCAATTGGAGGCGGATTCACTGAACTTATACGTGTGCGTGAGGGGCTGGAATTTGGGGCTGAAAATTTTGAATTGTTGCACTATTTGATGATATGAAGCCATGGTTGGATGCGCCTTGGAGTGTAGAAGAGGCCGATATGTGTTGGGCGTGATGGGTGTGATCAGAAGGGTTGTTGTCGCCAAGTTTTTTTGGCTGCCGGTGACCGATTTTGTGGCTATGCGGGTGCATTTGGGGGCCGACGTGAGGTTGGGATGGTGGTCGGGATTTGTTGGGCGGGTGAGGCCGGTACCGGTGGTGGTGATACCCGGCGGCCTAGGGGGCGGGATGGTGGTTATTTGGAGGTGGAAGTCGGCGGTGATAGGGATGGGAAGATTTTGCCGATTGGACGACGGTAGTTGATTTTTCTTTCCCTTTTTTTTTTTGTTTTTGTTTTTGTTTTTATTATAAAATATGTTTTAATTTAAAAAAAAAAATCCACATGTATAATATTTGTTTGACTTGGCACCAAGTTACCGCCATCAAACGCCATATCAGCAATTCCGTCCGCCATGTCAGCACCCAACAAATAGATTTTTTAACGGTGATGGATGGAGATGTAAATGGCAAAGTTGAGTGACTACCGCGAAGCACAATGAAGTTCGGTGAGCAGTCCGCGACCACAATATAAGTTCAGTGATTTTGAAACAATTCACTCAAGTGAATCTACATGAAATTTAATTAATTTAAATTAATAGATATAGAAAACTAATAGGACCAACATGGAAATTAATTAATTTGAATCAATAAATATAGAAAAAAATAATTTATATACATTTAGATAAATGACGTTATATCATAGATTAAATGAACATTTTCAGTATACATGCACATACATAAATAATTGAATTGAAGTATTTTTAGAGTAATTGAACAACCCACAAAACATATAAAATGTACATGCATGAACTTGAAGAATTAATTGATTGAATTATAGTAAGATATATATAAATTAATGTTAATTATTATCATATACGTAAATAAATAATTGAATTGTATAAAAAGTTAATTTCACATAAACAATTTATTTAACTATTTTTTATATTCATTGATTTTCAGATATCATTTTTACGGTATTTATAAAGTATTTCAAAATAACGTGCAACACACGTTTAGCTGTGACTAGTAATGACAAATGTATAAATATTTACATTTTTTTTTTTTGGAAAAATGTAATTTTTGTTACCAATAACTAAAATACAATACATAAAATGTAAATTTGCACAATATTTCAATTAAAATGAAAATCTTTAATTTTTGCTCATTTATTCACTTACTATTTTTAACATTTTTCATTATATTCTTAACATCATCCTGCTATAAATTAGCACAATATATCTCTTGTGACGATTAAAAAAGTCCCGTAAAATAACTTAAAAAGTGAGTTTTCTTTATTTTTTAAATAGATGAAAACGAAATAATTTAAAAGTAAAAAAATATTTGAATCTAGAATAAAGATAACGAGATGGCCTGATAAGAAACCTAAACAAAGGACTCACGGAATCATATACTCTTCTTCTACCAGTATATCTGCAATTCCAGAGCATAGAAAATTCTAGTAATCATGTCTTCACGCGACACGAAACCCTCAAAATCCTCGAGCAGCCGGGCCGGCGGCATCAGGACACTCTCCGACTTGAATCGGCCCTCTGGCCATGACTCGGACAGCGACTCTGATGGCCCACAGGAGTACTACACCGGTGGCGAAAAGAGGTCCTTTTTTATTTCCCTAAATAGAAAAAATTACCTGTAGTGTTATACTGCTTGTGATTTACTTAATTATATGTTTTCTTGTAACATTTTTGGTTGAATGGAAGTGTTTGCGTCATTCGGGGCTTGATTTTCTGTTGGATTTTATTAGGGTTGTTGAAAAAAAAAACTTTAAATGTTTAATTGGATTAAATTGTTTGTGTGTCATCTGGGCATGATTTTGAGTGGGATGTGATTAGGGTTTTCCTGCTATCTTTTCCTATTCTTTCTTCCTTTTGAAGTTAATACCAAGGCATTCCAAGATCATGATCATATATTTTAAAGAGTTTGAAAATTTAATGTTTATATCTGTAGTTGGAGTATTACACATTTGAATGATTGAGCTTGAGTTGTATATGAGGGCGATTTATGTTGCTACATGTGCTCACATTATATTCATGTAGTTATATAACATTGCGAGAAACCTAGGACTAGTTGATATTCTTGTCATAGGCTAAATTAGTTCGCTGTTCAGCTACACTCAGATTCTGATTGTTGATAAAAAGGTTTGGTTTCTTAGGATAACGCATAACTGAAACTGTCAATTCTTTTAAATCCCGGCACAACCTTCTGGGTCCTTTGTAATTCATCAAATTTCTCTATTGATGAAATTAGTTTGTAGGTGTATATAGGACTATCCAGCATTTATTTTTGGGAGTTGGATAAATTATTAAATATTATGATTCAGTTTACTCCAAGAAGAAGAGTTCCTTTAGGTACAGAAAATGACTTTCTGCACTCGTAATCCATATCTAGCACATTTTGAAACTTCTTTGTGATACACACCCCTTTTCATGGGATTAAGGGACCTTATTTTTCATCTTGACATCAATGCTTGATAAAAATTATGTGTTCAACTTCATATATGTCTTGAATAAGTTCTTAATATATTTTGAACTAGATTAATTAGACTTTCATGGGCTTTCTTGGCTTTGAAATCCTTGAGAAAAGAAAATTATCAAATATCTGAACTCATAGTTCTCAGTATGTGATCTGATGGTTTTAAGTTTGCCGCTCTAATGTATCTGGGAAACAATGTTGTTTTTAGTTGAGAATCAAAAAGGGTTAGAATCTAGTGCATAGTATTATTTGTTGTTTTGTCGCAGCTTGCAGTGGATTTGGTTACGTGAAATAATTTAGTGAATCTTGCTGTGATGCACAGACACATTACATGTTGGAAGTGTCCCTAGATGTATCCCCCTTTATTTTTGTTTTTCTACAGCCGGATATGTTGGCGGTAAGGTTTCTGACACCGTTGAGAAAAGAAACCACAAGTGTAACTATAAAATGAAAACTGATCTTTTATCTAAAATTTATCTGTCCTAAATTGAAAATCATACAAAATTTATTTTCTTTGCATTGAAAAAAAATAATAATAATAATTAACGGGTCTTGTCGCCTCTACTATGAAAATCACATGTTGGAGGTGCATGATAGTAATCTTGATTGTTGGAGCGCTGACTCTATCCTTTCATACTTCATATCATAGAGAACGGAAAATAGACAGTTGTATATTCTTTATTGCTTTTGAGCCTTTTTACTTGGGTAAATTTAAGTTTTCTCATTCTGGAGTTTTGAAGTTTTATAGACTACCATTGAAAGGAAATTATCATTCATTGAATTTCCTATTTCAAATTGAAGCTCTATCTTTTTGGTGAAAACTCCTAGTATCACTCGAGCAATCCTATTCATAGTTAGTTGTGGTGAGCGAATTATTACTGAAAGTTGTACTGCCTTTGGGTTTTGGGACAAAACCTAATCTTTTGTCATGCCTTCTTGTTTCTGTATCTTCTATCTTTGAGTTTATAACTTACAGTTGTGCAAAATAAGCTCTGTTTGGGAAGAAATTATATACAGTTTAATTTATAAATAGATATAAATTAGTGGTGAATAAGTGGATAGTATTTGTGGTTCCATTGAAATTTGGTTGGAAATAAAATTTGGTCATTTATAATTGTTTATAAATTGCCATTTGGAGGCTAAGTTGTAGTGATTACTCAAAAGTGAATTAATGTTCTGAGGCAGTTTATCTTTCCTCTCTCCATTCTTCAAAAAAAGGAAAAGGAAAAAGAAAAGAAGAAAAGAAATCGGAAACAAGAACAAAGGAAAAGACAGCTGAAAGAAGTGGCTAGCTTTAGCATTGGGAGTGCATGATGCATAAAATGAGTATGCATTTAAATGTCACAACTATTAAAGATGATTTGTATCCCTTCTTGTTCTTTATGGATTCCTAGTGTGCATGAAACAAATCCTTGAATTGATGGCCTGAGTCTGCTAGTTAGCTTCATGTTACTTGAAATGATTGAATCTGATCTACACTGTTTTACATGTTATCATTCTCTCCACATATCTGTTTCTTCACTATCTCTCTCTTTGCTGCCAGAAAAATGCACATGCCTTTTGAAATCTCATTCTGTTGATGCATACGATGCATTCACAATGAACTGACCTTTTTATCATAAATTTTGCAGTGGCATGCTTGTCCAAGATCCTTCAAAGGGTAATGACGTGGATGCTATTTTTGATCAAGCAAGGCAGTTGGGTGCTGTGCAAGGCCCGTTGGAAAATCTTAATCCATCTTCAAGCTCAAGAAGCTTTACTGGGACTGGAAGGTTACTCTCGGGTGAAACTGTGCAATCTGCTGCTCTGCCATCTGCTGCTCCCCAGCAGCCTGAGTCAGTTGTACACAGCATTGTTTTCTGGAGAAATGGTTTCACTGTTAATGATGGACCTCTGAGAAGGTTGGACGATCCTGAAAATGCACCTTTTCTGGAGGTAACATGATTTTTACAACTTAAAAATATTCTTAAAGCAACTGGAATATGGCGTTAGATCTTCTTGAAATGATGTTTCTGATTATCACGCGAGCATATATCAATATCACGCATTCGGTTAATGTTACATCTCATTTTTTTCCTTTTCTATTGCTTATGCTTATTTTATTTTCCCATCGGACCTGGTAAGTTATTTTAAAGACTTTTATCATGTTGATGTTTAGGAGTGGAGGTCTGTTAAAACAACAAATTTTCAGATTTCAAGAGCTGTTTACATCTCATAAAATAAACTCCCCACCCCAAAACCAAATAATTCGTGATTACTCTTGGCAGTGTTGTTCACGATTTAATGGCATGATATTATGATATGGTATTCTATTGCAGAGCATCAGAAATTCTGAGTGCCCTAAAGAGCTGGAACCTGCAGACAGGAGATCATCTGTTCACGTGAATCTTGTAAGGAGGGATGAGAACTGCCCTGTAAGTTTATGTTGAATCTTCTTATGTTTCCTTAAGACTCCCTCTTTTATGGGCATAGACACATGAGTTTCACATTCATTCAATTTCTTTTTTCATGATTACACATCTTCATTTTCGTTTAATGTAACTTCTGAGAATTTTGAAAGACAAAACGGGGCTCTAAATGAGTGTCCTAGATGGGGAAGAAGAGGTGGTTTAATAAGTGTAAAAACGCAATTTATCTGCTGTGAAAATCCATTGGCTTCTCCATTACTGATTCTACCTTTGTTATGTGAAAGAATCAAGGAAAAGAGTAATTACATTGGCTTTTCATGTATTTGCAGGAACCAGAGAAACTTCAGGTTCCATTTCAAGGTACGGGTAGAACTCTGGGAAGTAGCTCCGCAACTGAGAATGTGGTCGAGTCAACTGTTTCTTCTCCCCTCAGAACTGCTCCAGCACCTTCTGTAGGCTTGGTCGTGGACCAATCACTGCCTTCCACATCAATTCAGCTTCGATTGGCTGATGGAACACGCATGGTAGCATGCTTCAACTATCACCATACAATAGGTGATATCCATTCCTTCATTGATGCTTCTAGGCCGGGGGGAACCAGGACTTACCAGCTGCAATCAGTTGGATTTCCTCCCAAAGTTCTCATGGATCCGAACCAGACAATTGAGGAAGCCGGGTTATTGAATTCAGTCGTTATTCAGAAACTGTGATTAGCTCCGTGAAATTTGTCTCTCTCTCTCTCACAATAGCTACTTCTATGTGGCACCAAACTTATATCATGTTGGGGATTGATGTTTCTGAAAGCAATAAACTTGTATAAAATATTCGTTTGAATAGGCTGCTCTGTTTGACTATGAATCAAGTCCATTGGGAGAGAGCTTCGTTTTCTGAGGGATCATTTTTGTGGATCAGTCAATGCAACATCGTTATGGAATATTTGACTTGTGTTAATGGATTATATGGGCGTAAGCCAAAATTGTCAAATCAAACTGAAACCGTTGTAATTTATATGTTCAAGTGACATAGTTACATCTTTTAGCTTCGGACTTTGATCCTTTGTTCATACTTGTCCATTTCACTACGCGATTGTATGCATAAATCACTAAGCTTGACATCACAGCTGGATTACTTGTTATGACAAGTCAGTTGCTTCATGATATGGAGTCTTGAATGTGAAACCTGAATCATCACTGGACCGTCTTTGGGTAATGCTCGCCCTCTGCAACAAGCGAACCAGTGCTTGCACAACCTCAGACATGGGGGGCCTAAACTCGGGTTCAGGCTGTATGGAAAACGATAATTAAATTTAGAAGGTAGCAGAGATCAGTAAAAGGTCAAGGCTAAGACTTAACCACAAGCATAGAGTAATTTTGGCACCCAAACCTTTACCTGGACACAGAGGGCAATAATGTCTGCAAACCGGGACAGAGATTTTGCAGGGTACATGCCATTTAGTGAAGAGTCAACCATCTTTGCTAAAGCGTCAATATCATGAAGTTGAGGAGTGGCCCATCTTACAAGTGACTGTTCTGATCTCACTCTTGAACTGCACCACGAGCCAGGGAAAATGAAGGAAGAACAGAGAGGAAGAAATCAAGAGGGTGCAGTAATCCTGAGAAATAAAACTGTGATAGCCAAATCATGTAGGATTATGTTTACCTATCAAGTGGCTTCCGACCTGTAAGAAGCTCCAACATAACCACACCAAAGCTATATACATCGCTCTTTACAGTGTATATTCCAGATAAGGCAAACTCAGGAGCACTGTAACCGAATGAACCAACCATCTGGGTTGATGAAATCTGTCAATATAGTAATGGAAGTTACAATATCAGAAGCTATTTTGGTCTGGCCTGTGGCTATAGCAGCATCAAAGTCTGATTGCCACTGTTTCGGATCGGTGCAATAAACTAGTACACAAATCATATAACAACTCTATATTAACTGATACTTTCCAGTAATTTGAAAAGTAATTCAATTTTTTCTTCCAGTTGGGCTTTTCCAACTAGAAAGACCTCCCTTCACATGTCAATTACATAACATAATATGTATCTGACTAATCATCCCATGAAAAGGGCATCAACAAAATCGCATAGCAGCTAAACTGATATATAAATATTTACCCCCATTACCTGTCGTTCTGTGTTTGGAGTCAGAGCAGCTAATCCACAGTCTGACAAATGGGGATTGAGCTCTTCGTCTAGTAAAATGTTAGCCGATTTGAAGTTTCTATGTACAATAGAAGGTAAACACACTTCGTGCAAGTACCTAAGCAAAGAAGCTTCATTTTAGTGAGCAAACCCCATGAGAGAGGGAGAGGGAGGGGGAGGGGGGAAGGTCCTTTAAAACTCAATACACATGCATACTCTAAAGCCCGAGCAGTGCCAAGTGCTACTTTAACCCGTGCATTCCACGTAAGCATCTTGCTCTCATCAGCAAAGTGCAACATATCGTGCAAGCTGCCATTTCCAACGTAATCATAAACCAGAAGACGTTGTCCATGATCTGCACAATATCCAGCCAGCGGAACAATGTTGGGGTGCCTCAGTCGTGACATATTTGAAACAGCTTCAAGAAAATTATCTTCCTCCTGTAGTGACAGTGCTGCACTATCTATCTTCTTGACAGCCATAATCTGAAATAAATCACACACAAGAACATTCAGTTCACCCTTTTGAATTGTTCAAGAGGTAAGCATAAGAATACTTTTCACTGTCGACAATGTGACATTGCCAAGTGTCATGCCACAGTTTCCTCATCTCGATGCTAGGTCATCTGAACAAGGTTTTTTTTTTTTTTGTGGTGAGAAAAAGATCCTATTCATCAGCATCAACAGCTCTTTACCGAAAGCAGTTCATTATCTATATTGAGTGTGAATCTCATCTATATTGAGTGTGAATTCAGTTTAGACCATTATAAAGTTGCTGTTTCCTAGCGGAAGGCTAATGATTTTTACTTGCTTAAATTGCATATCATTTGACCGTTCAGTAATCAACTAAAGAAATTATAGCTGTACTCAGATATGTTATAGCCATGAGAAAATGAGATTACCTTTCCATTGGGGAACTCTGCTTTGTATACACGACCAAGAGAACCTTCACCAACTAGATTTTCTTGACTAAAGCTATTTGTTGCAGTTTGAAGCACAGCAACTGTATAAGAAGTGGCAGTTACCGGAGACTTCATTCTTTTTATAGATCCATTTTTCCCTTGTATTCTCTCAATTGCCACCCTTTCTGCTGGCAGAGGCTTTAAATCAGCTGTGGTAACTGTAGACTTTGCCCTTTGCTCTTGCATCTCCGTGTTCACTAGAAAAATAAAAAAGCAGAGAGTTAATCATGCATAAATATTAGTGCCACCTAAAACTGAACCTATTTGAAAGCACAAAAAACATGAAAAGATATTTCGAATATTAAATATATTTGTAACCAGATGATGATCTTGAATCTTCTAATTCTCAACTTAATATATTGCAGAACTCACATAAAAGATAAAAAGTAAAAAGTGCTTCATTATATGCACCCAGTAGGGGCACAGTTAAGTTAAGATTGACAGTAAAACAAATTTATGGTTAACATTATGCAAAATTATCAAAAGATAAGAATGGTTGTCATTACTCAGTTGAAACAACTATAACAAGGAGTAGTAAAGACCTAAATAAAGCGGTATATGGCAAAAAGATTTGAAGCTTTATAAAGAATTACATGTTATAGCAATTTAGATATGACTGTGCCAAATAACTAGAATCATTTGAACTTTATGGCTGTGCACTGCACATTATGCATTCGGCAAATATTAGAGAAATGATGTTCAATGCTATCAGGATGTCCACTTACAGATAAACTTGATTTGAAAGGTACTATGATTTAGCCTAACCAAATGTTTCTTAAGAAAATTAAGAGAGAACTTTACAGCAAACAACTCAGGAGAACGAGATCCAGAACTTATGTGCAGAAAGTTTAGAAGGAAAAAGCTACAATCAAATTTAATAAAGGAACCTGGAGGTATGCAAAGCAGACTACACTTTGTAGAACACGAAAATTGACTTGTGTCAGTAGAAAAAGAGAACAAAATCTACACTAAATATTAGCAATAAATACATCAAACCTAAGTTGCATGGACATAGACACGGACACGCGACATGGATACAACACAAGACAGACGCACCGACACGTGATTTTTCGAAAAAGTAGGACATAGACACGTCAATTTAAATTCTTTAAAATTTTAAATTCATATGTTAATCTTTATTTTAATAATTTTTGATATAGGAAATGGCACATAGCATGTTTGACACTTGAGGGGTGTCTCTAAAGTAATCCTTGAGTGTCGTAATTTAAAAAATATAATAATGGAACAAGGGCACATAGCTTGTTTGATACATGTAGTGTCCAGGTCCAACAGCACTCTGCAAGTGTCTAATACAGATACGTCTTGTTAGTAGGTTTGTTTGTGCATCAAACTATTATCAAAGATATGGCCACCATCCAAATATCAGGTCTACATTAACAAATGAGAAGTTTCTAAAGTAATTATTGTGATGATAGGAAACGGCTACCTTTATCCATGCTGACAGGCAGACTTATGGCTGAGGATGGTCGTGCAACAATTTCCTTCTTGTTGCCCCTTGGAAGACAAAAAACAAGCACAAGCATAACAAGAACTGCCAGTGAAGATCCTACAACTATACCTATAATAGGTCCAGTTGTCAACCCATTCTTTTTATTTCCATTGTGTTCATTAGGTGGGTGATCAGAATCCTGCGATGAATGACCACTAGGAGGAGAATGGTTTCTGTTATTGCGAGAGCTACCTGGAGGAGGAGAGGTGTATGGCGGCGAAGGCGGAGCTGGGCCATTGGCAAATGCATTTCCATCATATCTGTTTTTGACATACAAGGCACATTAACAAAATAAGAGCATTATAATTACACAAGATATTTAAATGCATGCAGTCACTCACATAAAATTAGGGACAGAGTTTAGTTCTTCTGGTATCCACCCACTAAAATGGTTGTTCGCAACATTTCTGCAGAAATAACATTTACATGATATCAACCTTGATGGTTCAATTAATCCACGCAAGAGAGCAAAAGGTGGGGGGAGATCCTTACAAGTTAGTCAAAGGCAAACCAGCTAAGATGTTGAGAGAACCAGTAAGTAGGTTGTTTTGCACATGGCTGCCAAAAGAGAAATATACAGACGAGATCAGCAGTAAACACAGCACACAAAAGAGAGAGAAAGAGAGAGGATACAATTTAGTAAGTTAAAATTTTCATACTCACAGAATGGACAGATTTGTCAATGAATTGAAGGAAGGTGGAAGATCTCCAGTGAAATTGTTGAATGATAAGTCCCTGCAATGGCCTCATGTTAATGAGTACTCACAAACAAGATTGAAACAGATTCCCGGCCGCTAGTGCGGCTTTGTAATGTGAAACGTTAATAATAACTACCCCTCAAAATACAATACCATGACAGCTTTTACCACGAAGGGTTTTGGCATTGAGAAAATATTGCTTGCTTAAAAAATTGGGCATTATTCTCCTAATTGTGCTGATCTAATAGACCAGTTAGTGATTGTTTTGTTAAAGTAAATTTGGTCAAAGACAACTGAGTGAAGTTGCAGTTGAAGTTTTCATAAATGACAAACACTAAACATTATTGTACTTCCTAATACAGTATACTGTTTGATATTCAGACAGAAAAAGTAAAAATGGAATAACATCTCCAAGTGTTCCTACTTTTCTTATTACATTTACCATTTGTATGAAGGACGACTAGAGGCATGCGTTCATTCAATAACTCAGATTTAAAATGCTCATGCAGATTAATTAACTTACAATGCACCTGATGGAGATTCTAGGAGAAATATGATTAAAATTAGAGTTTGATTTAGACTAAGTTTGATTAGTTTTTGATTAACTAGGGTTTTGATATTTGATACGCTTGTGATGTATAAAAAGTTCTCATACAGTAACATATTTTACAACTATAAAAGGGAAAACCAGGGCTTCAATTTATATACAATGGAATATAATTACTTATTGATATTAAAATTTCTCTCTTCGAGATTCTCTCTCTCTCTCTCTCTCTCTGTGAGTTCTGCATCAAAAGGCTAAAAGAAGTCATAGCAAAGATGAGAATGTTTGAATACATAATCTACAATTAAATGGCCAAATTTACGAAATGAGATTAAAATTTAACCCAGTGCCTTACAATGTTGCCAGGGCGGAATGATTGGCAAACATATCTCCAATCGACTGAGACAGCAAATTCTGACTAATGTTCCTAAAACCATGAATAACAGGTGTAGGAGTTAGGAAAAAACAGGAAACCCATCTAGATCAGATAACGTCTAGTTGTTTTAATAAATTAAGGGCGTAAAGGATATGCTACTCACAAATAATTAAGAGAGGCCATACTAGATATGGAATAAGGGAGGGTCCCGCTTATATTGTTGTTTGCAAGGTTTCTGAAGTAAGATGTGAATAACATTAGCACATGGATCATGAAATAAATACTACTACCATACAAAGAATTGCTCCTCATAACATATCAAACATTACAGGTTTGTCAGGTTTGGAGGTAATTGGTATGGAATTGCATCATGAATATTATTGCCACTCAAATCCCTGTAACAAAAGTAAATAAAAAATTAATTAACTCGATTTTGTCAACAACTTAAAAACATTTTGAATAATAAGTGCAATGGAGAAAAGAGTTCTCTTACAGCATCTTTAATGACATTAGGTTATTGAGCATGTATCCCAATGTTCCACTGAGTCCCAACCCAGAAATTTGACTGTTTATAGGATAAAAAAGATATTCAGCCCAAAATACCAACTGATTAAGCCCTCAATGTGCTTGTAATATCAATATACACAATTCGAATAGAACATCACTCACACAGAGACAACAGCAGAACCCTGGCACATGACTCCCTTCCACGACTCTCCACAAGGATCACCACCACTAGATTTCCACCCAGTTAGCTGGGACGAACTGTTTAGCGAAGTGTACAAAACTTGAAGCCCTTGTACTGTCCATGCAGGCAATCACAACACCAGAATCAGTTGAACAGATATAAACAGCAGTCAATCTGATACTAATGACAAATTTACATCATTGTATACCAAGCCAACACCATATACTCTCAAGCCTACGCTAGAAAAAGCCGACCAAATATATGAGAAAGAATGGTAGCCATGCAAAATATAACAAAATCAAGATGCCTGCTTTTGCAAGTGAGTCCCCATTCTGACTTGCATTGACTGCTAGATGCTTAAAAACCCAAACTATAAAGAGAGAAGGAGCTCAAAACTCCGCAATTCAAGTTTTATAAAATTACCCGTAGATAAAAATCTAGCTTGTATTTGGTTTTAGATTCATCATATTTAATGCACCCTATCCAAACTCAATCATATCACATTGCCCAAAACTAAGAAAAAACACAAAATACCAGACCTCAATTCTTCAAATTTCTGCAGCACATATATACAGAGAAGCACGTGTACAAGAAACAGAGGCAGAGACAACATGCATCTAGATATGTTGATATATGGACTTGTCAGTCAATGAATCACTTCTACCCAGCAAACGATCAATTTGTAATTATCCTGGAATCCAGCGTTATACCAAGATTTGAAAATCGAATTTTCCCAACATGAATATCTAAATTATGTTCCCCAATCAATTTACTGGAGTTAAACAAATTAACTAATAATTCTATGATAACATTAAATCATTATTGGCAGTAAAATGCCAGCATATGCAGGCAAGAACAAGGCTCCTCTTTTAGTCACTTCCCTAACAAAACATCATCCTTCATAATTAACCAAAAAGTTCATCATAGATTCAAAATATAACTTTTTCACTCACTCACGCCCGTATATGCATCACATCGCATCATTCAAGACCTTCAATTCTAAAATTGTATTAGTATCAAAGTTGAAAAATTCTCATTTCCATCAATTTTTTTCCTCGGTAAGTCTGATTAGCTCACCGATCAAATCACTAAAATCACACCAAACAGAAAACACATTAAAGCTTTACCATCACTAGGATCAGTAGTTCCACCAGCAGCATCACTGAAACTAAATATCACCGCAGCAATCAGCACAAGTGCAGTGAAAAATGGAGTAAACTTGACTATCACTTTCGTCTCCATTTCCAAAATGTCGAATGACTAAAGTTAGTACAGCGTATATGTGAGGAATAACCTAACTGAGAACTGTGAAACTGCGGCGTTTGAATGAAGTAGAAGCGGACGAGGAGCTGTGATCGGCTGCAGTTGGCGTCGCCATCGTCAAAAGCTATCTGAGATTCGAAGCTTCAGAGTTATTAAGAGAGAGAAACAAAAGCCAGAAATAAATGAATAAAATACGTCGGCAATTATGGGGAACCCACTGAATTTTATTAGAAAAATTACACAATTAGTCTCCAATCTGTTTCTCAGTAACAATTTGACCCTAAACCTTTAAAACAAAAGGCAAGTTCATCTCAACATTACATTGCAATCACTTACACTGAAATCTAGAAGCATTGAGTGGGACGAGTTGAATCACAATTCGATAAAATGACCAACTCGTGCTCACATCACCTTATAAGCAAGCTTGAGCCAACTTGCTAAGTGGGACGAGCAAAGCGGCTTAATTTAACACATTAATATCCCTAATGATATCGTCTAAATTTCCTACCAAGTTCCCAAGAAATAGCGTTATAAAGAACACACGTATCTTAATTAGAAAAATTGAACAATTATTCGACCAAATTATGTCTCTGAAACTGACTGTGTAACTTAATTAAAAAAAATTGTTGAATAAGTTGCTATTAGGATAAAGCGTTGGTTACCAATGTTGCAATTTTTCCATGATAATATTAAAAAATTAGCAAAATTGTTAATAAAAATTCCGATAATTTTCGTTTTTGGAACAAGTTGATCGTGTAACTATAGTTAAAGGTTGATGACCAGCTTGTTATTAGTTTAATGGATTGGACAACTATGTTACACGTTAAAGTAGTCATCGATCTTTGCATGTTGATTATACAAATTTAGTAAATTATTGAGGATGAACTTGTTACTAGATAAATAGATTAAATACCAATTGTGCAATTTTACTATGTAAATTAAAATAATCTGAGCAAAACTTTTGGTTTGTAGTACGTAAGCAAAGTATGATCTGTCACAGTTTTTCAGGTCTTCTTTTCTGAATTTAAAAGTTATATATAGACGAATTTACCTTAAATTATGCTTAGCGTACATTTCATGAATGATATCTTGACGTACATTGTGTATAAATTGAAAAAGTATTGGACGAAAAATTTGTTATTTTTAAAAATTGTTCAAGTGCCGACATGTAGTACAACGTAAAAAATAATGTAAAAAATGTACATGTAGCATGATTATTTACCCTTCTCGAAACAAATTATTATGGAATTGCCACCTAGTATGCATATGAATGCCCCTCCACCGACGTTGGACTCATTTGGAGTCGAGAGATTTGTGAAAAGAATCTTATTACTTGTATATCAAGATTTATATAGGGAATTACATAATGTCACAATTAACTTTTTCATCAAATCTTTTCTATTCACATAATTTTTAGTAATAATTTATGTATCTTTTTTTGTACAAGTAGCAAAATTCTTGTGAAGATGACTAAACTGTCTTTATTTGTGATAGTGAAATTAGCCCACTTTTTACAAAGACTTTTTAGTGGGTCGTTTAGTCACATAACAAACAAACGGCAAATATTATATCTTTAGAAAATTAGGAGTTATCCGACAAAACTTCATCAGTATATTTTGATAAAACGTGACAAATTATGTAATTAAAAAATTGATTAAAGTTATGGATTATCTAAAATATTTAGTCAAAGTTGAACGTGCGTTGTACATTATTTTGAAATACTTTATATGTGTTGTGAAAGTATCTATTTGCCATTTTCATCTAAATATGAGAGATATGCAAACTTCTGAAAATAAATGTTAATTATTATACATGCATGTAAATAGTGAAATGAATACTTGAATGTGAGTATTAGAATTATAACTAAATGCATAAACAAAAATTGATGACAAATACGATACATAAATTAATGTGAATGTTAATTAAGAATACAATTCATTATTTATGTCAATGCATAATAATTAGCATATATATATATA
>CAIGRB010029266.1:23959-47586 GCA_903798255.1 Fraxinus quadrangulata | reverse complement strand
AATAATTTTTAGATTGATTAAAAATTAAAAATAATATTAAAATAAGAAAATACATTTTTATGTATTTTTATGCCTATGTTTCGTTTAAACTCGTTTAACTCGAAATCTTAACTCCCCGCAACGTTTTACGCTTTCTAGAACGCCGTATACAAGCGGATTAACTTTTTTATTTTATTTTTATTATGTTTTGAATAGGATGACTTAATTTATTCTAAACTTTTTTATTTTCTCGTCTATTTATTTTAGTGATAAATAACAAGTCATAAAAAATATGAAAAATATGAGAATGTGATGGCTGTGAAAATATTGAAGAATTTGAAAAAGACAAATATTTTTTTGGATAACTTGTTTTGACAATTTTACCCGTCAATTAAGTTGTCATTTGAATCAAAATTTTGTTTCAACGTTGACTGACGCTTTTATGGATGGAATGCGTGAAATTGACCAACGTTATAATTATATGTAAATGTTAGGGATTTCGCCCGCAAAAATTAAAGGTTTGGGTGTAATCTGCAACCAAATTAAAGCTTTGGGACCGGTGCTGCAAATTTTCGGAGTCAAAATTACTGTAACAATGTTGGCTGACGATTTTTTGGATGAAATTCAAGGTTTGGGACTGACGCTGCAATTACATATAAAGGTTTGTGACTTTGACCGTAAAAATTAAAGGTTTGGGTGTAATCTGCAACAAAATGGAAGGTTTGGGACTGCGGCTACAATTTTCCCTATAAATAATTTCCCGTTTTACTATTAAATTTCATGAAATTTTGGGGTCGATAGCTATGCAAATGAAATTATTTTTGAAATTGCCATTGAGATAGAAAACAAAAGTAGCAACATTTATTTTTTTATTTCACTTCAATAGTTGCATATACGATGTGTAAATTGCATATACGATATGTTTGTTGTATATCTGGTAAGTTACATATACGGTGTGTTAGTTGCATATACAGTATGTTGGTTGTATATTCGATAAGTTACATATATGGTATGTTGTTATAAGTTGCATATACAGTAAGTTGCATATACGGAGTTGCATATACGGTATGTTGGTTGCATATTCGATAAGTTGTATATACGGTATGTTGCTGTAAGTTGTATATTCGGTATGTTGCATATACGGTGTGTTGTTGTATAGTTAGTTATTTAATTAAGTATACGATCTACGGATAAAGTAAAATTAATCTTGTGACGTTTCGATCCATGCGGGTCGGGGCGTTACAATAAAAGCCTATCTATTCAATTTCAATAAATANGAAATCGAATTTTGCCGGAAATCCCTTTACGTGCGACGATATGAATCCTCAGTTCAAAATTTCTAATTTGATAACGAAATTCACCGATGATATATATATTGAGTTTCAAACTCATGGGTTAATTCCCCTCTTACACGTTAACTTGATATGCTTGGAGCGTGGATGATGGTAAAGGATGATGCAACATGCTATGGAGATGTCGGTGATTTAACATTTTTTAAATTCGATTATGTAACATTTATGTTTTTTTTTATTTGATTTTTATGAACATCATATGTGGAACTATACTAAAAACATTTTATAAATAAGTTATGTTTAAAAATAGTTATGTGCTATAAAAATTAACTTACAAGTCACCATTTACCACAAAAGAAAGTGTTAGCGATTTAATGTTGCTGTTATTCTAAATTTTCAGCTTTTGCCATGAAATTCAAAAATTCATAACTCAATGTGTACTTGGAATTTTTTGACAAGATCAGTGGCGTTTGATAGCCTCATAGGTTGGCTACTGAATAAATTTGGAATCATGTCAATTTGATAGCGGTAGAATTTTATATATTCCTTAAAGCAAACTGCACTGGGTAGTGTTACTGTTTTCAGCTTCTGCCCTTGATTTTAAAAATTCGTAACTCAATCGTTATTTAGAATTTTAAGACAAAACCAGTGGCATTTGATAGCTTCATCGATTAGCTACTGAATAAAGTTGAAATCATATCGATCCGACGTCTGTAGAATTTCATATGTTATTTTAAGTAAATTGCGCTTTGTTACCTTCTAAATCGAGTCGCTGCGGGGTTTTGAAAAATATTTTAATACCTCGTATGTTACCGACGGAAGCTGATTTTTGGATATGTGTCATAATATAAATAATTTCCCGTTTTACTATAAAATTTTATGAAGTTTTGGGGTCGATAGCTATGCAAACGAAATTATTTTTGAAATTGCCATTGAGATAAAAAACAAAAGCAACAACATTTATTTTTTTATTTCACTTCAATAGTTGCATATACGGTATGTTGGTTATGTATCCAGTTAGTTCCATATACGGCGTGTTAGTTGCATATACAGTGTGTTAGTTGCATATACGGTATGTTGGTTGTATACCCAGTAAGTTACATATACGATATGTTGTTATAAGTTACATATTCGGTAAGTTGCATATACGGTATGTTGGTTGCATATTCGATAAGTTGCATATTCGGTATGTTGCTGTAAGTTATATATTCGGTATGTTGTATATACGGTGTGTCGTTGTATAGTTAATTATTTAATTAAGTATACGGTCTACGGATAAAGTAAAGTTAATCTTGTTACGTTTCGATCCATGCGGGTCGGGGCATTACAATAAAAGACTATCTATTCAATTTCAATAAATATTTTTTCAATGGTGCAGTTCACCTTGACGAGATTTCTTCATGTACTCTAATTTCTCCACGCGTTTCAAGTTTTATTTTCCTCAAATAATCTATATTGTCGCGTTATTCTTTATTTATTTTGTATTGTTGTTTGTTATGGGTAATTTGAGTTCATAACACTCTTGAATTAATTCCATTGAATACAAAAAAAAAATAAAAAAAATGAAACAAATTAATCTTCAAGTTAGTCCGTCACTGAAGTCATTAGAGACGGAAAATTTCAGTCGAAACACTCAGTAATTTCAGATTATATGGATCTTGATATGATTAAGAAAGAAAGATTGTAAAAATTAGAAAAAAAAAATGTTTGTTTCTCATTTTTAAAATACAATCGGTCTCTTTTATCTACTTCATCATTTTCTTTATCTAGAAGGATTACTTTCAACCTTTAAGAAATTTGTCTTTATATTTCAAAATCAAATTTTCCTTGGTGGAAACGAAACCTCGATTAGTATCTAATCAGAATTATTCCTACGTAAATGGTGAGAAAAGTGTATTTCAAATCACAAGCCGACTTCCCAAATTTTGGTCAAATCTGGCTTCCTTCCGAATTTCAACTTTACATCTTTCCTGTTTGACTTACTCCCGCAGAAGTTTGCACAGATAATTGCACGGAGTTTGAGTGGTTCACAGTATTCCAAAAAATTCGTCTAGATACATTTTATCTAAGCCGACCTATGAGCGAAATTTTTTGTTTGATATTTTTCATTTTTTTTATTTGGAATTTGAACCTGAAGTCTTAATTCTCTTTATTTTAGGTTGAAATTGAACAAGTCTTAAAGATTCTCCTAATTATTCAAATGAAAACAATAATAGTATTTACCATTTTGGATAGTACGCATTATTGATTAAAAATAAGAAAATCATTTTTTATTTATCGACTTATTACGTTTGAGTTTGGTATTACCGTCTATCAACACTTCACACTTTTAAGAACCTTACTTGTTCTACAAAAATTTTGAAAAAATCACGACAAACTATTTAACACCTATTCGAAATAGGTTTTTAATATTATAAATTAATCAAACTTTAATTTTAACCACATATTTCATTAAATTCACCAGCTTATAATTTCAAACAACTTTACCAAACCAAGACTTGTGAAATAGAGCAAATACAATTACAATTTCACTTGAAAATATGATTTTCTACATATACACATTATTGCGTATATAATAATTAATAGCTTTGCTACAACATTTTACTTTTTTTTTTATATGGATAAATAGCTTTATTTACTTCTAGTTTGTCTACTTATATATAAGCAAGACAGTTCAACTAAAAAATGATGTATTAAATAATTATTCCAAAAATATAAAGTATGTTGCCAAACTTACCCGGTGCATTGAATATGATTGATGGATCTTTTTTCTATATTTCTCCTTTGACAATAGAATCAAAGTTAAGTAGACTATTAAGGGGAAAAAAAATCATCCTTGTGACTTGCCTATAAAATATAAAAGCTTAACGGATGGTCTTGAAACATGGTCATTCAAAATATGTGAACTCTAACGTGCCATTGAGTAAATTTAGGCATGAATTAAATAATCGTAGATTGTAAGTTCAAGTGTTAGTTTGTAATTGATTAAAATATGGCCAACTATGATATAATTTACGAGTAATTAATATTCGTTGCACACTTGAACTAGCGAGGGACTCCACTTAAGTGCTAGCATGGCAACAAATGCCACATAAGTCTTTAGTTGAAAGACACGTGAATGGATTTGTGTTTACCATCTCTTTAAAGCGAAGACCATGATGTGTTTGCCGCTGTCTTCACTAAGACATAATCTCTCCAGTGTTTGTGCATCATTGCCCTCCCAAGTGAACTAGTGATGGTTGAAGGCATTTTTGGGTATTCATAAGAAAGTTTTCAAGAAAATTACCTTAAAATGTTCTAGAATTCTGTACGTGATCTTAGAAGATCAATCTTTGCAAGAAATTACGGTTGTACAAGGAAATAAGCTGAAATGAGAAAACCTACCATAACTAAAGATGGAGTTATGTAGACCAACAAGAGAACAACAAGTGGAGTCGAGTAAGTGGGGTGAGGTGAGGTGGGGTGGGGGGTTGCATACTCAATGTCTGGCCCCATAAGTATCATTCTCTTATAAATATGAGTTGTGCTTGGTGTACATAAGGGGCATTATAATGATGTTTATAATGGACACATGATGCCTCCTTTGAAGGGAACGTGGGATCACCGATATCCCCTCCAATAGGAGGTACTATGTGTCCATTACGGACATCATTATAGTATATCCTATGTACACCAAGAATAATCTTATAAATATATATTCACGGGGACAAGGTGAAAGTACGTTTTTTTTCATCATTATCTAAACTTTGGCCAAATCTATGTGTGCTTGTTTCTTCACACTTAATTTATTTATATACAACTCGTATTGATAATTGACTTGATCATCGAAGTGCAAACGATTGTTGACCTTTTCTCCTTTGGCTTGATAATTTGGGCACTAACCATTCGTTGTAGTGCATGAGAAGCATAAAAATCAATAAGAATGCAATTGTGTCCTAGCAATTTTCGGGGTCGATAATATTCAATATGTAAATGCATAATATTACATATAAACAAAATCAAGTGTGAATATCTGAAAAAAATTCCCAATTCTCTCTCTATTTTGCTTGATGAAAGTGTCAAAAAGAATCTACCCTTTACCATTTCATAGTCAAACTTTTGCTCCAATCAAACCTAACCAAAACCCAAATTTCCCCCGTCATGGAGTAAGCCACGTGGTTGTTGGGTTGTGGTCAACCAAAATATCAGTCAACTATTTTTTTTTTACTTTGATTTGACAATCACGCCGTTTTATTGAATTTGTTGGATTATTTTAATTGCATCATTTAAGAAAATAATAATAAATAACAGAGATATTATTTAAAAAAATTAGATATATTTTTCATATTAATCTATTAAACCCTTGTTTGACTCATATTATTTCCAAAATATATATTTTTTCTTTTATTATTAATTACACATTTTTCAATAAAATAATATTATACGCAAATTCAAAATTTTTTCTTATTTTTTAACCACATATTTTTCATCAAAATACTATTAAAAAATATATTTTAGACAAAAAACAGGTTCAAACATGCTCAAATAATATCAATGTAGAATAGATAAATAGAGAGAAAATTAAATCCATCGAGTAGAAAAGCGAATTGTATAATTATGTTTCACACACCCTGTTTGGTAGAAATTAAAACTCAAATTTTAATTTAAATTAAAGTCAACACTAAATTTATCACATATTTTATATGATCTAAACTTTTCAACCAAATATTTCATCAACTTTTATCAAAATTTACTAAAAATATTATTTTAATCCTCACCAAACATATACTCAATATATTGCGAATCGAAACTAAATTTGACAAATACTTATTTCTCCATCAATTATAAGTTTTTCCAATGACATCAGAATTATTAAATTTCAAATTATGAACTCCTGCATCAGCTTACTGCAATAGTCAATGTTTTCCTTCCTTGAAAATGGATTTTAGTAAAATAAAAACTCAAAATTTAGTTAGAATAATTCCGTCGCACTTTATTGAATTCAACGCAATAATATTCTCTATTAAACAACAAAAATAAAAATTTAGTCTCGTCTTTAGTACATTTCTTCTTTATTCGTCTATAATATCTTTGCATCTTAGATTCAATAGAAATTAAACCTTTTGAATTTAGTTATGAAAGCAAGAAAAGTGACAGCGTTTTGCTAGTTGCCTTCGCTGTTAGAATTTTCCCTCATCGACCACATACTTAGACCCTATGCGATAAAACTTCTTTGAGATTATAAATTCTTTATTATTGACTTCTAATATTTATCAATTTTTTAATCACATATTTGATGTGATCCACTGAATTATAATTTCGAAAAACTTTGTCAAACCGAAGCTTAGTTCAAGAACTAACTTGAAAAATGATGAAGGCACGCTTCGACAACTTTGTTTAAACTATATGGAAGCATTATACAAGATTGGGAAATTTATATTATTAATCCAAAAATTTATTTATACGGACGATAAAATATCGTCGCTACTAGTCAAGTATGGGAGCTTGTAAGCAAGTGACACGGTCTCCAGTTGACCAATCTATTCGCTTAAACCTCTTCCTCCACGCGAACATTGAGTATTTACTGCACGCCACCAAACTTTCGTACTGTAGCCGAGTCGTCAGCCACCTACAAAAGATAGGCCGTCAAATCCGTTGACTTTCTCCTGTTCATTTTCATCACATGGAACCCGCCGCATAAATCGGGGCCGGTGGATTTATCTCCATCTGTGTTTTTCTATTACGAACGAGTCAAACTCGGTCTGGACGAAGAAATCTCTCTCTCTCTCTCTCTCCTATAAGTCTAAACTGTGGGCTCCACTGCCACATGGCAACAACCCTGACGCACCACCTTACATATCTTTTTCATATATATATATGTACTGTTGACATTGCCTTGTTTTAAGAATTCAAATCACTATTAGTTTGCATGCTTGATATTTTTTTTCTTTGCTTCTTGATTTATGGACAAAGGATGCGGTCGTCTTATCGTCGAAAATTCTGATAGAGTCGGGTTTTTGGGATTCGATTTAAGTCCAAGATTGAATCAGCAAACGAAGGATATCATGTTTCCTGTGAATCTGTCGCTGGCCGATGAGAAACCGATGGCTTTAGGTGAATTAGACTTCTTTTCCGATAAGAAGAGGCCTATTGTTGATCATGTACGTAGTCTTTTCGTTATCTTATGTACTTTGTGGTGACAACGTTGAACAGTAACAAAAAGAAGCTAAAATCTCGAGTTCTATTATGCAAGCATGTTGGATTTACGTGTATTTTTTCCTTTAATGTAGATGGGTTTGCAACTTGATACTGCAGTCAAAGACGGTATTTCATCAGATCATGTGGAGGATAAGCTAGCCAAGAATGAAGTAAGGAGATAGTAAGAGCGAAATTGTTGAATATATATTATTAGCATTACAAGCTTTGATTTCTTATTTGGTTCTTTTTGCATATTTCTGGATTTAGTTGTCACAATTGCAAGTAGAGATTCAAAGAATGAATTCCGATAATCAGAAATTAAGAGGGATGCTTACTCAGGTCAACAACAATTACAATGCTCTACATTTGCAGTTTGTAGAACTAATGCAGCAACAAGAAAATTCAAGATCAGATAGATCAGAAAAGGAATTGTTAATGACTAAAAGGATTAATGGAAGGGAAGAGAGCCCCGAACTGGATGGCTTAGCTCCTAACAAGGTTCCGAAATTGAATCCTGATCAAACCCCCGAGGCTACTATGAGAAAAGCTCGGGTTTCAGTTCGAGCGAGATCAGAAGCTCCGATGGTAATCACTTATACTTTCCAAGAATAAGCACTAAAATTGATCGCTTATCATCGTTACTAGTAATAAGTAAAATAAAGTAACAAAAAATAGTTGACCCAAATTTTATTGGCTATCATCATATGTTGTTACAGTGGAGCTAAATCTATATGTAATTGATTATAGATATCCGATGGATGCCAATGGAGAAAATATGGACAAAAAATGGCAAAAGGAAATCCATGTCCACGGGCTTATTATCGTTGTACTATGGCAGTTGGTTGTCCCGTACGCAAACAAGTATGTTCATGTTCATTATTACTTTCATGCTCGTTGAATTTTGAGACGGATGTGAACTTTTTTGGGTTCTGAAACCTTATAGAGAACTTCCATCTTAACCTATTACAGGTACAAAGATGTGCCGAAGACAAAACAATCTTGATTACTAGCTATGAAGGTACACATAATCATCCACTGCCTCAGGCCGCAGTGGCTATGGCGTCCACCACATCTGCCGCCGCTAATATGCTCCTTTGCGGCTCCACCACGGGTACTGATGGATTATTGAATACAACTATTCCGGCGAGAACTATTCTTCCTTATTCGTCTAACATGGCTACAATCTCAGCCTCCGCTCCATTTCCTACTGTGACATTGGACCTCACTCAACCTCCAAATTCATTACAACAGTTCCAAAGAACATCACCTGCCCAATTCCAAGTCCCTTCGCCAGTGCCAATTCCACCAATGGCTCAAGTTTTCGGGTCAAAATTTTTAGGGCTCCAGATGTCTCAGGATATTGAATCCGCCTTGCCAAGCCAGGCCGAACACCACAAGTCCTTTACCGACACCCTTAGTGCTGCCACAGCAGCCATTACCGCCGATCCTAATTTCACCGCCGCCCTCGCCGCCGCAATCACCTCCATCATCAGTGGAGCACATCCGAATATCAGTGACAACACAACCAACGACAATTCCAACGTTAATGCAAGTACTAGCAACAAGATTACAAGCAGTATTCAATAATTAAAGCAGCTCTTTACTTTTTTTACAAACTTGTATCAAATTTTATTGTTTCGTTTTCGCATATGGGGTTCGATTATTGTGAACTAACATGATCATACTTTTTGCTTTTACCTATTAATTACCGAGGCAGATAAAATTACGTCCTTTCTTTTCATGTTTTTGTGTATTTGAAACACAATTGTACGTTTGACTTTGTGGGTCGCAGTCGTACCGTACTGCATCCACCGTACAACTATGTTTACCAACGACCCCTTGATTCCACGTGGTTAAATGTGAACTCGTTAAGAAATAGTCTAATCCCTCTTGCTTTGTGATATTTCTATTGTACAGTTATTTTGAGAAAATGGAGTCGAGCAGTGAATTTTTAAAGAATGTATCGTTATAAAGTAGAATTTTTTTTAAATTTACGTGTAAAATATTTTAATGTATAAATATGGTTGAAAATGAATATTAAAATTATAAAATTGAGAAATAATTGTTATCAAATATGACGTAGAGTGAGAACTACTCTCATTTATTTATTTGTAAGTTAACATTTAGAAGTATGGGTTATTAGCACATAACGTCCCCACATTTTATTATTATTGTGGAAAATGTCCATACTTTTCATTTTTTGACATTTTCACCTTTCATTGCGCAAAAAATCATTTTCATTCATTTTCTCAATTAAAAATTGTGGAATGACGAAAATACTATTTCCTTTAAATAAAACAAAATGAAAAAGAAAAAAACTAATTGCAATTATAGTCTCAATTTTTTTGAAAAGCACTTCCCAAATAAAATATTAAAAAGGTAGTTAGTACATAATGACAATATCTTTCACTTTTATTACGAAAAAGGTCAACACCTTTCAATTTTTTGGCATTTTCACCCTTAATTACACATTTGATTGTGCAAACCATCATTTACATCTAATTTCTTAATAAAGAACTGTGAAATAATGAATATACTCTCATATTTAAATAAAAAATATTTTTTAAATTTCTAATTCTTTAATAATTTATTTGAGACTCGTTTGCATTTTTTTAAAAAAAATTGGACTATGGTTTTAATTAATTCTTTAGTTTTTTTTATTTAAATATGAGAGTATATTCGTCATTTCACTGTTTTTTATTGAAAATTTTGATGAAAATAGATAAAAATGATGATTTGCGCTATCAAATATATAATTATGGGAGAAAATGCCAAAACAAAAAGGTAGGGACATTTTTTGTAATAATAGTGAAAGGTAGGGACATTATGTGCTAATTACACTTTTAATAATTTATTTGGGACTCATTTGTGCTTTTCAAAAAAGTTGGGACTATGTTTGCAATTAATTTTCTTTTTTCCTTTTGTTTTATTTAAAGGGAAGGTATTTTCGTCGTTTCACAATTTTTAATTGAGAAAATGGATAAAAATGACATTTTGCGTAATGGAAGGTTTAAGGGTGAAAATACCAAAAATTGAAAGATAAGAACGTTTTTCACAATAACAGTAAAAGGTGATGGACGTTATGTGCTAATTATACTAAAAATATCATGTTATTTCGTGTAGCTCCTGCCCATTTCTATTGAACAGGTCTTATTCGAAGGAGCGACTCTTGCATCTCTGTCAAAATCTCAATTTACCCTATGCTTTTTGACTAACAATTTAATCAAAGCTTACAATTGACTACATTTCAAGGGATGTATATTTATAATCTTGTCAAACTCAATTTTTATTCACATTTCTTGGGATACATAATTTTTACCTCATTTTTAACTGCATATCCTCAAAACCCGTTACCTACAATCAATTACAAGGGACATTTTTAACTTCGACAATTGAAAAGAGAGCTATTTGAAAGTTTTATTCCATATGCAGCTATTTCAACAATGTACATCTTTCAAACCTCAATCCTACCATCATTTTTCAAATTTATACTACAACATCAAGAAGATCAATTGAACCAACATCGCCATAATAGTTTCCAAATTGATATATATTTCTCCCTTCTATAATATTACAATTTTGAAGAGCCACGTTATCCACAATATACTATGCCGTGAAAACAAAAGCTGCAAGACGCAAAATTTAGACAAAAATCAACAAAAACACAGGCATGTTTCTTTAAATAACCTTTTTGCTATTGGAATGTGACCATTTTCGATCTAGAGATTGCAACTGACTTCGAAGGTTCTGATTTTCCTTGAGCAAGCGATCATATTCAAGAAGAAATCCTTCTGATTGTTTCTTTAAAGCTGTAGCATTGGCTTCTGCACTGTTTACCTCTTTAATCTTTTCCTCGAGCTTCGACTCCAATTGCCTAATCTTTAAATGCACTGTAGTCTTCTCTTGTTCCAAAGCTTTGATTTCCTCTGAACCTGGAGTTTTTCCATCCTCAAAAGCATTCTGTTTCTTTACAGCTTCCATGCTCTTCCTTCTTATGCGAAGTTCTCGGATATAATGATGTAGTCTATCAATCATAAATGCCAGGAACAGAGAAAATCCTGCAACAAATTTGTACAAATTTTAAAAAAAGGTTACATATAAATACAGTCCACATATATTTATTTTGCATGTAATAATTTTCCCTATTTCAGTCAATGCGGGAATAATATAGTGACAATGATTGCAAATCTGCTATTGCAAGTACCATGTTAACTGGATTTGGAGGAAAAACTTCCTTCCCAACTGTAAACTACAAAATAACCAGTCACTAGATTCAAATTCAAAAAATAAATTAGTACATACGGGCTTTCAAATTTCTGTCATTATTGCTGAATCATATTTGAAGGTAAAACATTTTAGAAAGGTACCAAATGTATCGTCAAATATTCGATATGATTCCACAAGATCTAGTTTCATTCTAGCCAATAGAAAGGATCTTCTGATTTACTCAGCTTTCGACAGAGAGATAAAGGATATTTGTACTTTTGATGTAATATGAGAGAGACATCGATTGGAGCTAAAGCAAGCCTTACTATGCAATCCACACTCTCAAAACAAATTCCTTAGGTTGTGAGTTAAGCACCGGTACTCTCTCTCAACCAAGTTTCAATATGTAGATTACTTGACATTGATGTGTTCGATGTAATTATTTTTGAGTAGCATATTGTTCAAGAATAAATTGAATAACATGCTGTGAGATTCACCCAAGTCCAAGCTTTTTAATCTTTTACAATCACACTTTTTATAGGTTTAAACTTCCCCACATGTAGCCACTGAAAGATTCTACAATGAAAGTTAAAAATTTAGAATAATAAATCTTAATTCATTAACAAAAGAAACATCTAAGAGTCAAAAACTCTATTACAAATAACATGCAGGGGTAATTAAGGGGCCGGCTCGGCTCGGCCCGGCCCATTGCCATCCCTAGTTCAAAATCCTTGTTAAATAACATTTCAAAACTGATAAAGACCGATGATAAACCTGATTTACTTAAAACTGCAAATGCAGCCCAATACATACAGATGAACAGTTACAACATATAGGTTGTGCAGGCAGCACAATTTCGGATTTCAGAAATTAAGGGACCAAATTAAAAAACAAAACAAGATTTTTGGAACTATTACCCATGAGAGAAGCTTCAAGAAGATGCTTAGCAAGAAGAATCTGATCAGTAGCGTTGAGGTCACCATCATCAGTCCAACGCCTATGGATCGCCACCACATTGTACCCGCTGGAAACCATCACTACGAAAATAGTACCCGCCACAGTCTTGACCACAATTGGGCCGCGTCCCCTCTTGACACTGTCCAGGCCCATTATTACTAGCTTCCTAAATGGCGTTTTGAACACGAACATCACGATTAGTGCAATCTCCACGAATATCAGAGTATAGAGTAATTGGATCATTTTCGTTTTTCCCTCTCGTCTGAAATTTGGTATTGTGAGAGAAATTAAGGGCTGGTTTTTTGGGAGAAGTATAGATTGATCAGAGAGGGTGAAACCTGAAAGAGGAATGGGGTTAGGGTCTTACACTTCGTGCAAGAAGCAAGATCCACCTTCTGAACCCTACCATTTTAAACGGTCATATCGAATTGATGAATTCATAAAGAATTGGAAAATTGGTTCAATGGTCTCAAATTTTTGTTCATCTTGCATTTTCATCCAAACCTTTATATTCTTGGCATAACTTGCCCAGTTCTATCCAAAAATACCATTAGTTTGGAGCATGGATTCGACTCCACATTCTTTTAAGGAAAAAAATATACATGTAGTCCCAACTATTTTCATTTATTTACATCAATGAGTCTCAACCCCGACATAATTAATAATTAAAAGAACGTGTAAATGTCAAAATAGAATAGGGTAGTAGAGAATGTTCGTAGTTGTTGAGCTGTGTATGCATTTTTATTTTTTACAACTTCTCTACACAATGTCATGCATTCTTGTAAGAGAAAAATACCTGAAATCATGTTGTTTAAATTTTAATTTCTTTAATCAAACATTAACTTTTTTTTTTCCAAAAATTAGATGATCAACTGAATGTAACTAACATGCCAATTACAGATCATGTCACGATCAGATATCATACTAAGTCATAATCATTCATCATAACAAGTCATTCACATACCACCTGATTTTTTAAAATTTCTTGTAAGTTTATTAATTTTAAAATTGTTTTCTTAAATTAGTGTTATTATGAAATTTTTCCTATCTCTAATGTTTTAATCCTTAATGTTTGTTTTATGCTAAAAGCCAAACAAAAACTTTCATAAACTTCTTGAAGTTTGAGAAGATGCCAAGTATCATATTTGTGAATACACAACTTTTAGGTGAACCAACCTTTTGATCTGTTTGGTTAAGGTTGTTACTTCTAATATATGTAATTAAGTACTATTACTCGATAATGATTTTCCCTCTTTGATAAATGATCTCACCCTTTTTGTTGGTTCTCCCACTTCATCAACTTTGCCCAATATAAAAGGGAAAAAAAATTCTTTTGCCATGTAATACAAATTTTGCGTTGAAAGACTCGACCAAATACAAGACATTAGTGAAAATAATCGTCAAGTTGTGTCAACTTGATAACATGTTAAGTAGAGTGGATTAAGCTGCATTAGATACTACTAAAAAAAATTAAAATCTTGTCCAGCATATGACTTGATTTATTGTGTCGTCTAATCATTACGCCTAGAAGATAAATATACACGAAGAAAATACCTTGGCATGCAACCCAATAAATGTCTTTAATTGCACCCATAGATTTGATTGCAACACAATCAGTTCACCAAGAAAGGCAAAGGTAACAACTGGGAATTCAAAAAATTTCGAGAACCAACATACAATTAGGATGGCTTGTAATACTTTGTGGGTACAAATGGCATTTTCGTGACAAGTCCGTCGTAGGACTTTCCACGAATTACAACCTTAACTTTCGTCCCCGCCTTGTGCTGTCCAGATTTTACGTACCCCATGGCTATGTTCTTCTTTAGGCAGGGGCTAAATCCTCCGCTGGTGACTTCTCCTATGTTTTGCCCTTTATCATCTTGAACCTCGCTATGACTTCTGGCTGGCGGACCTGAGGAGATAAAACCAACTCGCCTTATTTTTGGGCCCTCTTCGATTTGTTTGAGTATTACTTCAGCACCAAGGAAACCTCCTTGTGCCCTTCGTCTCTTCCCAATGGCCCATGTAAGTCCTGCCTCCACTGGTGTTATGTGCTGCTCCATGTCGTTGCCATATAAGCACAATCCAGCTTCGAGTCGAAGACTGTCTCGGGCACCTAAACCCGTCAACCGTACCTTACCATCAGATTTCTCCAGAATAGCTTTTGCAAGATCAACAGCATGCTCTGAAGGAACTGAAATTTCAAAGCCATCTTCACCAGTATACCTGAAAGTTCATAAAGTTAACTGAGTAATATTTTTTCACCAGTCAGTAAGTTTCAAAGAAGCAGTCGTTGACAGAACTCGACAATATAGTGAACAAGATTTCAGCTCCTTTTTCGTCTAGTATAGTACACTAAGGACTGTGTAGAGTTAACTTCTGAAAGTTGTGCAAGTCTTGAAGAAACATGAAAAGGTATATAAATAACAATCTAATCGACTCTCCCATAATTGTCAGATGTTAAGATCTCATGGCCCCTCTTAATGTTTAAGACAGCAATCATTTGAAGAAACAACACGAGGAAATGCAACATACCCGGTTCTTGTTAGGAAGCAGGACACACCATTGATATCCAAGATGCGAAAGTCGCTGAAGTAAATCTTACTCAAATCATCTTTTGTCAGGTGCTGTAGAACTGGGGCTGCAAGGGGACCCTGCACCAGACATAAGGAGAAGTCGCATAAGCACGAGATCTTAAAGAATAACAAACTAAATATATAATTTATTACATTCCTTTTTAATTTTAATAGCTACAACTTTCAACGGAATCTAAAAACAAAGAGAACGATATTGGTAGAAATGTGAATAACTGACCTGGAGGGCTAGAAGGGACCGCTCATCATGGATGTGCCAAGCGACATCACCACCTTTCGATGTGAATGACTTCATATGTTCCTCAATATGGGCAAGATCTTTATCTCTGCATCCTGCATTAACAACCAGGTATATGTGGTCATTTGTCACCTTAGTTATCACCGAATCGTCAATTGCACCTCCCTTCTCATTTGTGAAAACTGTCAAAGTCCCTGTCCCAGGTGCAAGACCAGAAGCATCGGCAACCACTAACTTTTCAAGAAATGGTATGCAGTCCTTCCCTTTGAGACTTAAACCACACATATGAGAAACATCGAAAAGGCTACCATTCTCCCTACAGTTTAATGTGGAGTCCATAATTGAGTCCTTGTACTGGATTGGCATGCTCCAGCCAGCAAAAGGCACCATCTTTCCCCCATTGGCGACATGAAAGTCATACAGAACTGTCTTCTTCAGATCAGCTTCAGATGCAAAGCATCGACGAGTGATAGTCTTCTTATTAGCCTGAGCTAATTGACGAGTTATTGATTGACCAAGTTGCCACAGTCCCCCTCCTCTCATATTTGTATATATCTGATAAAGGCATCATGTTAAGGATTCATTAACAAAAGAGCAAAAACAGGCGCACACACAAATTTCAGAGACTCGCCCTCAACGTGATACTACCTCAACTTGTCGCCTACTAGATTTTCACTATAAAGAAGAATATTAGAACATCGATCTCACACCTCACCATCTTTGTCCTACCAAAAAATTCTTTAGTAAATCCTTAACTTGATAAATGTCACATGTATAATTGATTCTGGAGCTAAAACAAATCTGTATTCTGGAACCAAGGTTTTGATGGTTATTCGTCTATAAAATTAAACTCATTGAGCAAAATGTCAAGAACCAAACCTCTTTCAAGGTGAAAAATTGTAGAAGTAACTTTTAGCATTGGATTCAATTTATCATTAGACTTTTAGAACATAGAATTGATAGTTCAATATGTACACATTTTCTGCAATCATCATAGACATATAAAATCAAAATCTGATCAAATCATGGTAATCAAAATCCTATATTTCTCATATATATATATAAAAGGATTCTAGTTAGATTTCCCTTCTGCATCATACACAGACACCTCATATTTAATCAAATTAAATAGCATAAAGCCAATTCAACTCTCATTCTCCAACCCAGATCGTATACTGTTTCTTATGAAATTTAATAGAACTAGATCTCTCATACCACTAACAAAGGAATTATATACAGAGTAGCAGAAAAGACACAAGCTTGATGCAGTTGCGAGCATCTAATGTGAGAAAATGCTTATATTGTGAAATTCAAACGGGAGATTCAAGAACACTTACTGATTCAAAAGCTAAAAGGGTTCCTTTCTCTTGAAAATGGTATTCTTGGAACCTAATTCATAATCTTTGGCACAGATACATATATTTTCTTATGTGGTATAGGAGTGAGTATATATATATGTCGTATGTGTAAAAGGTCATATGGTATTTAATGGTAAAAATAATATATAAAAATGGAAATGTTTGGTGGGATGTAGTGGGTGGAGGAGGTTTTCTCCGCTGAATCGATGCCCATCCTCAGTGAGTGGTGCTGAGATTTTCAGTTACCCAATTCTATCTTTGTTTGGTAAAGAGGATGACTGAGAATGCGACTTGGAAACTTATTAAAGGATTTTTATTTTCATTTTTGGATCTTATAATGTAGCCAAAAATTTATATAATAATCTTATAAATTATTTATTAATTAGTTTGTTAATAAATAGTATTGTGTAATAAACTTTGAAATTATCGAAAAGAATTTAATTTTTCATTTTATGAAACTTTAAGTACTATGCGCGCATTTGAATAGATGTGAGTTATAGATATAGAATGTTGGCAATCATTTCTCGTAATAACTAATAACATAAAATAAAATTTACAATAACAACTTAGTTTAGAACCGACACTTAAAAAGCCATCACTAACTACCAAGTCATTTTTCTCTCTTGATGCCACGATCATCACTTGTCACTCTCTAATGAGAATAGCGTTGCTCCACGTGTCGATATCACATTAAATCTATTATTTTCATATTCGATGTTTGTATTACTTAAATTGGTTTACGAAGCCAACTTGGGTGGTTTACACCATTTTTCAACTAATACTAAATTGGATTTAATATCAAGAATATATTATTCAACAGCTGACATTAACAAGAATTCCAACAAAGAAATGTATTCATGTCTTAACATAAGACAAGAAACATCATATAAACTTGCTTTCTTAATACTTTTTCTTGTTCCAAGTTTTTTTCCTATGCACAAATATACAAGTAAACCAAAATCTCTAAAGCTTCAACATTTTCAGAGGAAATAGAGGAAGCCAACTTCAATTATGGCAAAGAAAAATGTGACTTTGATTACCCAAAGCTCTTATGTAAGCTAAGCCCTCCACCCCTCTCGTTTATTGAGACTTTGTTTCGCCTTAAAAGGTCAATACTTTTGCAAGTAAAGCCCATATCGTTAAGCGATGTGCTCATTTAAGGCTTGGTTCTTATTAAGAGAATTAGCCTAAACCATCTTGTAAGTGACGCCAGATTTTATCCTTGACATCTTTCACACTAAAAAATAGGCACTATTTTGCAGATTATACTGGATAATGGAGTGGTGAGGCTAACTTTATCAAAACCACAAGGACTATTGACTGGCATAAAATATGGAGGAATGGGTAATCTCCTAGATATCAAGTCAAATGAATTGAATAGAGGGTAAGTTTCAGATCTTTTTATTGCATATTAGAGAAATTAGAATTTTCATTTATAAATTTTATAGCATATTGCATAAAGTGATTTTACTTGTTCTTGATGCTTTTTATGGCTGTACCAACATCTAACTGTACTGAAAGACTACACCTTACTCAATCCCAAATCCATGCAAAGCCACACTAGATAATAAACACCACCAAAGACGATAAAGAAAATTAGTTCCGATAATACATTACTCTGTTCTTATAATGGGTAGAACATGTATACAGGTATTGGGATATCAACTGGAGCTTGCCAGGAGGACAGGACAGATATCAGTTGTATGTATTTTCTGTCATTTTTTGGGAAATAGTTCATAAGTTGATCTAAAAATTTATTATTTCCAATTCAGGCTTAGAGGATCTGAGTATAGTGTGATTACTTTGAGCAATGATAATGTGGAGGTTTCATTTAAGAGTACTTATGATCCTTCAACTCCTGGAACCAAACTGCCACTCACTGTTGACTTGAGGTATACTACTAGCCTTTTCCTTCAAAATTTTCACAAAAAATTGTCAATAAACATAACAGATTGTTATTTTTCAGATACATTGTGAGGAGTGGCATCTCGGGTTTCTACTGCTACGCAATATGCGAGCGTCCTCCTGGATGCCCTGCCTTTGATCTTGCTCAAACAAGAATGGCGTTTAAGTTGCGAAGAGAAAGGTTAAATTCCCTCTTGTATATTGCTTAGCTTAGCTGTAAAAGTGAGGTCCAAATTATTTATTTGAATTATATCTTCGACTATTGAAACAGGTTTCATTACATGGCAATCACGGATGAGAAGCAGCGAATAATGCCAATGCCAGAGGATATACTCCCGGATAGGAGCAAACAGCTTATTGTACCTGAATCTGTTCTGCTTATCAATCCAATTAATCCAGACCTCAAAGGAGAGGCAAGTGAAAATTTATTTTATCATTTGCAGACTTAATAAGTGCTAAAAATGCATATCCAAGATGATAATTGTACTTCGTATGAAAATAAAGCAGGTAGACGACAAATACCAGTATTCGATGGATAATAAAGATGGCGGAGTCCATGGATGGATAAGCTCCCACCCTAACATCGGTTTCTGGATCATCTTTCCGAGCCATGAATTTCGCAATGGTGGACCTACTAAGCAAAATCTCACCGCACATACTGGTCCAGCTTGCCTCGCAGTAACGTTTTCCCTCTTGCTCCCATTCATTAGTATCAAATCTCCCTTCAAATCACTAAATCTACTACATTGATGTGAAAATGAAAAAAAATTCTCATGGTTTTTCTATGAAGGCATAAAAACATGAAATAACTGAGCTGAAATACTTGAACTTTGGGTCACAGATGGTCCATGGAACTCATTATATTGGGAATGATATTTTGGCTCACTTCGAAGAAGGTGAAACATGGAGTAAAGTATTGGGCCCCTTCTTTGTATACCTGAATTCGACCACGGATATATCAAAAGCACACTATTTATGGATAGACGCAAAGAATCAGGTACTATTTAACGCAATTTTTCAGCTCTTTCATCCCAATTGAGTTGGCCTGCAACAACATACTATGCATTGTTAATAAAATTTGGGATCGGATATATGAATTCTTTTTCTCCATCTGTTTAGTTTAATGCTGGGTCTACTCAAAGATCATCACACATTGATGCATAATTCTTGGGCATCAATAGTTCGTTATATCAATTTATTAATCCATTTTTTTTTTGTCTTGGACGATCTTATCCTAGAGGTTATTTGAAGAGTCATTATGGCCATATGATTTTGTCTCTTCACCATATTATCTTACTTCCAAGGAGCGCGGTTCAGCTACAGGCCAAATGTTAGTCCAAGACAGGTGACGATTTCATCCCAATTGAAATAAATATTGTTCAGGAAAGAACTAGGTAATGAACTTTATAAAAAAAAATTATTTTTTAAATTGTTTTACATTTTTAACTAGCTGCTTGTTCAATTTCTTCTCAAATATGTCTAGATTTGTCTCAAGTTCTCTAATTCCCGCAAAGTCTGCATATATTGGTCTATCAGGTGCAAGAACTGAAGGATCCTGGCAAACTGAAAGCAAGGTTATAACTTTAAAACAAATAAAACTTGGAAATTTTACTGTTTGCTGTGTGTGAAACAATTAGCGTCCATTTCTACATACCAACCATGCCTTAAAATTTCCGTGCTTGCAGGATTACCAATTTTGGGTACAGACAGATTCAAATGGAAATTTTACAATCAAGAATATTGTACCAGGAGTTTATGGCCTTCATGGCTGGGTTCTGGGTTTCGTTGGTGATTATTTGGGCAAAGAACCGGTAACAATCTCTGCAGGTAAATGTTACAAAAGGAAAACAAGATTGATGTAAACATGTATAAACATTTACCGAAAACTCTTGTTAACATGTATTGAGGATGAACCAATGTAAATCTGTGTTGTTTTGCTTATTTTTCATTTTTCTTCTGTTTATTACTCCCCTTTTAAGAAGTGATTAGAGCTTACTCCCTAATGTTTTAAAGTTCTACAGGAACGCAAACACAATTAGGCAATTTGATCTATGTACCCCCTAGAGATGGTCCAACCATATGGGAGATTGGATTCCCAGATCGTACTGCCAGTGACTTCTATGTTCCTAATGTGAACCCGATGTATGTCAACAAGTTGTTTCTTAACAGCCCAGAGAAGTAAGCATCATATCCACTTCTTATTACACTTCCAAAGCACGCCATCTTGTTAAACTATGTGAACGTAACTCTTAACTTGAAGGTCAACCGCTATAAATCTTGGTGTGTGATTTGCTCATTTTCAACTTTTATTTTCATTTATTATCACTTCCGTAAGTAGGGATTAGTGCTTAATCCTAACAGATCTATTACGATCATGAAACATACTGTACAGGTTCAGACAATATGGACTTTGGGATAGATACACAGACATATATCCTGAATCAGATCAAGTTTTCACAGTAGGCATCAGTGATCCGAAGAAAGACTGGTTCTTTGCTCATGTCGACAGGTATTTAAGCCATATTTTTACGTTCCCTTGGTGAAAAATGCACTTTACGTAACTTGTGATACTTTCAGGAGAAATGCAGATAGCAAGTATGTTCCAACAACCTGGGAAATCAAGTTTAACTTAAAATCAGTAATTGGAGGAATTTATAAGTTGAGATTGGCTATTGCATCAGCTAACCGTACTGACTTACAGGTACCATTGACTGTTCTGGGATCTATTCTTGATATAGACGTCATGACCAAGCTGGCTTTTAAACCAAAGTGAAAATCGAGAAAGGACAGAAATAATGTGAACACAAAGATTTTATGTTTCTACTCATTCAGTCATTTGATGATATATATTCCTTTGTTGCAGGTGCATGTGAACCAGATGGATATCAAACACGTAGTATTCCAAGTGCTGAATTTAGGTGCAGATAATGCAGTTTGTCGACATGGTATACACGGACTCTATCGACTTTTCAGTGTCAATATCTCCTCATCGTTGTTTTTCGAAGGAGACAATAGCATTTTTCTTAACCAGGCCAGGGGTGGAGATGCACTTTGTGGTGTTCTTTATGATTATGTTAGGCTTGAAGCTCCAATGCCTTCAGAGGTTTCTTAGAGCAACTCCTACAACTTTTAATTAAGTAACATCCAGATTTTTCCTTGTAACATGATTTTCTTAATAAAAACCACTTAATCTACCATTCTCTATCATATTTTTTTAAAAAGACAACATAACTCTTATAAACATGAGACTTCTTAAGTTCATATGGATAAGTTTATGATATATCTCAATATTTGAATTTAAAATTATTATTTACCAATTGATTGATGTGCCATGTCCTCGGTGTTAAGCACTGATCCTTAGTATATCATGTTTCATTATTAACTACGAATGGTTTTTTTTTTTTTTAAGGAAGGAGGACGGAACCTCCAAGAATTTATTAATATGTCCTCATTTGTGGGGGAGGAATACCGTGGTTACAATTGAGATGAAACAAAGCTATAAATGGGGAAGCACTACTTCCCTTACAGCAGAAATAAAGTAAAGCAGTAAAAAAGAAGTACCATTTCCCTTACAAAAGAACCTCATTACAACTACTGAAAACAAAAGCAAGGCAAGTTACAATTATCCAAGCGGATGCAACCAACAGTATAAACCGGAAAACTGAAGAAGTCTGAACTACCTTGAGCTCTAAGTCGCGCTAGTGAATCTGCCACCTGGTTAGCTTCTTGATAAATATGCGACACATCAATAGACATAACATGAGCAAGCTCCAAAATATCCTCCCAAATAAGACAAATAGACCAAAGTATGTTAACTTGATGATGAAACCAATGTATCACCACATTAGAATCTGTTTCTATTGCAATCCTTTCTATGCCAAGGACATAGCATATTTGAAGGCCTATTCTCAGAGATGATACCTCTGCTAAAGTGTTGGTTCCAACCCCTAGAGAGTGATAGAACCTAAAAATAACCTTCCCTTTCCAATCCCGAAGCAATCCACCACAACCAGCTGGACCTGGATTTCTAGCACTTGCACCATCAATATTAAGTTTATAACAACCATGTTGAAGAGGGTACCATTTAACTAGGAATGGAGTTTTTACTCTTATTGGAACCGTAGAAATGTGCAATATCAGTGAGAAATAGGAGGAAAACGACATTTTTTTTGGCTTAAGAAAACCATTCAATTCGTGTAGCCAACGTTTAACTTTAGCACAAATTTTGTGCAAGTTAACTATCTCATCCTTAAATCTTGCAGAATTTCTGGCCAACCACAGCTCCCATGAAAGAAGTGGTGGGACAAGTAGAGCTAAAAGATGTTCTTGTATTGACCCGCCAAAATGAGTATTCCAAAGTAACATTATAGACCGCCAAGAAATATTTGTAGGCATGCGAACCCCAAATAAATTTCCAAAATATTGCCATGCTTGAAGAGCAATAGGACTGTGGCGAAAATATGGTCTGTTGTTTCTTCATGTCCCTGTGAACAACATTGAGATTTGGAAACAATAGAAACCCCACAACGCATAACAACTTCATCCACTGGAACCACATTAAGCCAAAGGCGCCAACAAAAAATAGAGATTTTTGGTGGCATGTTAGAGTTCCAAATGATCTTACACGGAAGAGCAGAAGATTTAATAGATCTGATAAGAGGCCAAGCTGAGCTTGTAGAGAATAAACCATTGCTGCAAGGGCACCAAATTAATTCATCATTACCTTTGCGGAGTTGGACTTGTGAACATTGAATATCACTAAAGCTGAACCACCCAAAGAAAAAAGTTTATCCAAGTTCCATTTGCCATTTAAAACTACGTAATGAAGTCTTAGATTTGGGGTGTTGATGGTCCAACCGAGTGAAGCAAAAGTACCCGCGCGTCTCCAATTGTCATACCAAAATAGAGCACTGCCATCGCG
>CAIGRB010029266.1:0-19292 GCA_903798255.1 Fraxinus quadrangulata | reverse complement strand
GGGGTGGATATGTAAAATAATTTTTATAATATTATTATTAATATTTAGAATTTTAATTATTTCTGATTTTTGAAAGAAAAATCTTAATTTTGAATTGAGATCTTGAAAATACTTAGTCCTCGTAATTTAGTTGAATCTTTAAATATCAAAATCAATGAAGATTAGATGTATTGGTGATAATCAACCGAAATTACTAGAATCAATTTCAGTTTGTTCAAAAAGTTGATATTATCAAAATCAATTTCAGTTTGTTACTCGCAATATTTACGAGAAATTTGTTTAATAGTATAATCATATTCTTTTATAATTCTTGAATTACTTTTATATATTCCAACCGACCCCTAAGCTTAAGCCTAGTAAATATTGCGAGTAACAGAAACTGGTCGTCATATTCACCAAGGATGTGCGAATGTGTCCCAGTACTCCCACACCCTCCAATCCCGAGAAGCATAAGTTTGTGTTGAAGCATTATCAAAATAAATGAATTATGTTATGAAATAAAATTCTTATCAACTTTAAGCATTAGTCCCTTGTTAACCTTTGTCGTCTCTGTATTTAATAATCTAAGAAGGGACACAAGCGATATACTTTCGACAATTCGATTTAATATACTGAATGTATCGTCCTAGTAGCGTCATACTCTGCACAGCAAGAAACTTTGATTCAACATTGCCGATGAAGGGTTCGACAAGAATGACGGTTAGAATTTTCATGTCTAGGCTCTTGTTAGTTAGTTACATATCAACATTATATCTATGCACAAAATTAGTGTAGCTAATATGATTCTCTAATTTCGTATTTTTGAATCTATTTAATCCTTTAAATATCTATTTATAGTTATAATTAAAAATATATAATCTGAATGTTTTTCCTGCTTTAGAAACAATAGCTTCAAATCAAGATGAGAATAAGAATAAAACGTGGTTTAACACTGGATGGGGAATACAAGATTCAGATAATTATTTCAAATGCATATCAAAACATACAAAATTGAGATCAACAACTTCCAAAAAGGGAAAAAAGAAAAGAAAGAACTATATAAAATTATGGATATGCAGGAAGGGTTGTTTTTACTTTTGTTTTCATGTTTCACTTAACTTGAACAAAAGATTGTTAACTAAGGGTGTAGGGAGCATAACTGGAAAGAAAAGACGTATATAACAAAATTTAATAGTTGTCATCATGTTTAAGAATTATTGTCTATCGTGCTGAACATACAAATAAATAAATTTGTTGTCCGGAAAAAAAGCCATCAGATGGGATGGGAGCGTGGCCGGCTGGATGTTCAATGTATGATAGCTAAAAATGGAGTCATTTAGTAATTAAAGGAAATATAGTTTCTTAACATCCCCAAGTAGTAAGCACCATATCCACTTCTTATTACACTTCCAAAGCACGTCTATCTTGTTAAAACTATGTGGACGTAGTTCTCAACTTGATCACTACAACAATTTTACGGCATACATGTGCATGCCATATAAAGCCATGCCGTAAATGCTTACGTCCTTTTACGGCATCCAATGCACGCCGTAAAAAAAGGAGAAGCACGCCGTTAATGAACTTTTTACGGCGTGCAAAAGATAGCCGTAAATACTTACTTTTTTACGGCATACTTTTATTGCAAGTTGTAAATATCGACTTCTTTTTTTTTTTAATTATTTATTTATTTGATTACCAACAAACCTGTAATAATTAAAAAGCAAAATTATGTATATCAGTCCAATATAATCATGTATTTCATAATTTTGATGAACAAAAATACTAAGTACGATCCAAGACAATTTACAAAAATCTTTGTGTATGATTGTAGGGATTAGTGCTTAATTGTAACAGATCTACTTACGGTCATGAAACATACTTTGTAAAGCTTTACACGTAAATGGTTACAATGTCCTCTACTATAAGCAAGGCTGAAATCATGCTAAACATAATTACAGAGAATAATTCCAGCTGTTATCACGCTAGCCTTTACTCCAGGATTTGTTGCCTTACATTTAGTGATATTGCTGAGTCTTCATCGAAGATTCCTGGAGCTGATTTTGCACGCATGGTTTTAGGAGCAGTGATAGGCTTTGATTCCTCCGTTTTATCATCCCCCTCAAATTGAGCATAGTTGACATGCACAATTTGGCACGTAACGAGTCCAAAGCTGGTTTCAATTGTGGTTTTGTAAATGCATCTGCAATCTGAGAATTGGCGGGAATGTGTTTAGTGACTAGTAACCCGAGAGACACTCGTTCACGACATAGTGGTAATCCACTTCAATATGCTTGCCGCATGAATGAAATACTGGGTTTACTGTCATGAAAAGCGAACTTATATTATCACAAAATAAGATTGGAGCTCGGGACAGAGGAACATTGAGATCTCTAAGCAGAAATGTAACCCATGTAATTTCAGCAGTAGCTTGAGCAAGTGCACGATAGTCTGCCTCAGAGCTTGATCTTGAGACTGTTGGTTTTTTTTTTTTTTTTTTGAACACCATGAGATGATGTTGCCCCCCAAGTAGGTNTTTATACTTTTGGTTTTTTTTTTTTTTTTTTGAACACCATGAGATGATGTTGCCCCCCAAGTAGGTACAATAACCAGTTGTTGATCTTCTGTGAGGTTGCAACCGGCCCAGTCTGAATCTGAGAACCCATAGAGATCAAGAGAACTGGAAGCTTAAATGTGGGAGCCGAGATTGATTGTGCCCTTCACGTAGCTTAATATCCTTCGAACCATCCCAAAGTGTACTTTTGTAGGTGCATACATAAATTGAGATACAAAATTCACACTGAATGAGAGGTCTGATCGAGTCAAAGTGAGATATTGGAGAGCTCCCACAAGTGACCTGTATGCATGAGGATCAGAGTGGACGGGAGACTCAACATCTGGTTTGGTTTTGGTGCTCAAAGGGGTCTTTATAGGCTTTGATTCATGCATTCCACTACGCTCCAAAATATCTATAGCATATTTTCTTTGGTGAAGAAACAGTCCAGTGGGTAATTTCGATAATTGGATTCCTAGAAAGTAATGAAGTTCTCCAAGATCTTTCATAGCAAATTCAGTATGCAAGTTGTTGATGAATTCCTGTATAAGACTCGATGAGGAACCTGTAAGTATGATATCATCAACATAGAGTAAAAGTGCCAAGGTTCCTTGACTCGAATGAAGGATAATTAAGCTGGGATCAGCTGAGCTGCAACTAAAGCCATATTGAAGAAGGAATGAGCTGAATTTGTCAAACCAAGCTCTTGGAGCTTATTTAAGCCCATAGATAGCTTTATTTAGGTGACAAACCGAATGTGGATAGTGTGGATCCTTAAATCCTGGAGGTTGCTCCATAAACACTTCTTTGGACAATAAGCCATGCAAGAACACATTTTTCACATCAAGTTGTCTGATATTCCAACCTTTGACAGTTGCAAGGGATAGCACCAATCGAATTGTTCCTGGCTTGACAATCGAAGAGTAGGTTTCATTAAAATCAACTCCGAGTAGTTGATGGTACCCTTTAGCAACTAGTCTTGCTTTGACGCGTTCTAGCTTTCCATCAGCTTTGAGTTTCACCTTATAAACCCATTTGGATCCAACAACATTCATTGATGTTGTTCTAGGCACTAGACTCCATGTATTCTGTTGTTGCAGTGCAATTATTTCATTATTCATCGCTTGTTTGCAACCAGAGTGGGACAATGCACTTTTGAGGGATCTTGGTTCCTTTGGTATATAGTCAAATTCATGAAAAAGAGCATATTTAGGATTCGGTTTTCGAGTTCCCACCTAACTGTGTGTTACCATATTATGGCCAGTTGGAGTTGCAGATGTTGTTGCAGAGTGAGAATGTTTATCTCTCCATTCGATACGACAAGATGCTAACAACTAGGCGTGATGCCTATTTTACCAAAAGAGTGCACTAATGATGGGATCATATGCAGATATTCTTCCTAACATCCTACTCATAGCGTGCGTGTGTGCCAGTTGTTTGAGCTTGCTGGCCTCAAAATGAGGGGAGGGCGGCCTTGAGGCGTAATACCTCGGGAGCCAAACCTGCGATCCGTGAAAGTTGAACCCCAAATCTTAATATGGTATCAGAGCCCATTATGCTCCAACGAGCGATTCGATCTCGTTAAGACTCCAAAAAGTGAGCACATGAATTTCAAGATTGATATGCTTAAACGAGCCACCATCTTGTGGGGCGTGTTAAGGGATATATATCACACATCAAATAAAGATGTTGACACAGACCAATTAATAAAGATCTTGGGCTACTCCTCTTAACAAGGTTGACCTTTTAAGATGGAACCCCAAATCTTAATATGGTGGGAAATCAAATTTTAACTTAAGATCAGTAGCAGTTGGAGGAAATTACAAATTGAGATTGGCTATTGCATCAGCCAACCATACTGACTTACAGGTACTATTACCCATTTTAGGGTTTGTTCTTGATATGGACGTCATGACAAAGCTGGCTTGTAACCGAATTGAAAATCGAGAAAAGACAAATAATGTGAACACAAAGATTTTATTCATAATATTTTTCCCAATAATGCTACTTGTACATAACGAATTACATAAAGTTTTACAGATAGAAGAGATGTCAAGAAGATAGTGGAGAAGTTTTTATTTTATTTTAATTTTTTATTTGTTTGAAGAAATTCTAACTAATCATATCTCACCACATTATGTATATGTACACTTATCTGTAATTGGTGATGTAGTATCACAACCATATTTTCCTTTCTTGCAGGTGCATGTGAACCAGATTGATATCGAACACCTAGTATTCCAAGTGCTGAATTTAGGTGCAGATAGTACAGTTTGTCGACACGGTATACATGGACTCTACTGGCTTTTCAGTATCAATATCTCCTCATCGTTGTTTTTCGAAGGAGACAATTGTATTTTCTTAACGGTGGAGATGCACTTTGTGGTGTTCTTTATGATTATGTAAGCCTCAAAGCTCCACTGACTTCAGAGGGTTCTTAGAGCAACCGATCCTACAACTTCTAATTAAGCCCCTATTTGGTATCGATTAAAATCTAGATTTTAATATAAATTAAAGTTAATAATTAATTTTAACCATATATTTTATAGATCACACAACTTTTCAACCACCCATTTCATCATTTTCTATCAAAATCTACTAAACATCTGATTTTAATCCTTGCCAAATAGGGGCTCAGGAAAAACTAGATTATTCTGTGTAATATGATTTTCAACAAAAATAGTCTTTTCCCATATTTTATTTTTTATTTTTGAAAAAAGCTAATTGGTGCTAATGAAAAACACGAGAACAAAAATATAAACTCAATCTTGTTGATTCATTTAGAACACGCGATTGATTAAGAAGATTGAGAGAAACTCCGTGAATTTTATGAATTAATTAATAAAATAAACCAAAAGACAAACAATTGCCACTTTGTTTGATTCATTACCAAATCTCCTTAAGATGCAAAGCAACTTGAACATCCATCACTTTGTTTTCAGTATAAATATGGATTTACTAAAATATCTAAATACTATTTTTAATAACTGTACCACCAGTAATTTATTAGTTTTAATCTACCATTCTTCTCATTTTTTTACTAAGAAAACATCTAAAAACAATTTTTAATTATTATATCACCACTAATGTTAGTTTTAATCTACCATTCTGATGTATGACAATTGACGTTAGAGTTCGAAGNTGCTGAATTTAGGTGCAGATAGTACAGTTTGTCGACACGGTATACATGGACTCTACTGGCTTTTCAGTATCAATATCTCCTCATCGTTGTTTTTCGAAGGAGACAATTGTATTTTCTTAACGGTGGAGATGCACTTTGTGGTGTTCTTTATGATTATGTAAGCCTCAAAGCTCCACTGACTTCAGAGGGTTCTTAGAGCAACCGATCCTACAACTTCTAATTAAGCCCCTATTTGGTATCGATTAAAATCTAGATTTTAATATAAATTAAAGTTAATAATTAATTTTAACCATATATTTTATAGATCACACAACTTTTCAACCACCCATTTCATCATTTTCTATCAAAATCTACTAAACATCTGATTTTAATCCTTGCCAAATAGGGGCTCAGGAAAAACTAGATTATTCTGTGTAATATGATTTTCAACAAAAATAGTCTTTTCCCATATTTTATTTTTTATTTTTGAAAAAAGCTAATTGGTGCTAATGAAAAACACGAGAACAAAAATATAAACTCAATCTTGTTGATTCATTTAGAACACGCGATTGATTAAGAAGATTGAGAGAAACTCCGTGAATTTTATGAATTAATTAATAAAATAAACCAAAAGACAAACAATTGCCACTTTGTTTGATTCATTACCAAATCTCCTTAAGATGCAAAGCAACTTGAACATCCATCACTTTGTTTTCAGTATAAATATGGATTTACTAAAATATCTAAATACTATTTTTAATAACTGTACCACCAGTAATTTATTAGTTTTAATCTACCATTCTTCTCATTTTTTTACTAAGAAAACATCTAAAAACAATTTTTAATTATTATATCACCACTAATGTTAGTTTTAATCTACCATTCTGATGTATGACAATTGACGTTAGAGTTCGAAGAAGAATTAGACCGAAAATTGGCAAAACGAGCTGTCTCGAAAAAACGGTCATAACTTTTTGCACCAGTGTCAAAATGACTATTATAATATGTTTTCGAAAACGTCTCACAACACTCTACAATGTATCAATTGGATCACCGATTGACGTCATTTTCAACTTCAAATTTACAGTTTAAGGCAGCCTACCAGACCATTTAAGTTTTCCCGTTTTAATTGTTTTAATTAAGTGGATGTCTATTTTGGTCTTTTGTTTAAATTAGGATTTTTGGAGACTATTTAAAGACTCCTTGTTTTTTTGAATAATACAATTCCATTTTTTGAGATTATTTTCGTGAGAATTATAATTTTCTTTATCGGGGATTACGCTAGTAAACCCTAGAATTTTTGTTCTGCTTCAAGTGGTATCAGAGCGAAGGATTTGCCTTGTCCGGAAGAGTGAACCCTCGTGACGTTGGTCGCAGGGAAGGCGATGCAGATCTGTGGCGACAATTGACGAGTAGCGACATACGATGGAACGGTTGGAGGGCATGCTACAGCAACTGTTGGGGGCAACAATCCAATCCCAACATACCTGTTGTCCACGCCCCTGTCCCTGCCAACCAAGATGGAGTCGAGGGAGTTGTCCTTAGCCTTCATGGAGGTGGGCGTCCACCTAGGGCAGCGAGGAATGTGCAGTTAGAGGATTTCACAAATGAAGAATCTGATGATGATTTTGCAGGATATCCAGGGAACTATCATCAGATCCGAAATCAGCCTGATTATAAAATCCGCACAGATATCTCGTTGTTCCATGGAAAATTACAGATTGAGGAGATCTTGGACTGGATATCTGAAGTTGAGAGATTTTTCGAATTTACTGAAGTTGCAGACGAGCGACAAGTAAAGTTGGTGTCGTATAAGTTGAGAAGTGGGGCTACTGTCTGGTGGGAAAAATTATAGCTAGATAGGAGACGCCAAGGCAAGACTCCTGCGCGATCCTGGAGGCGGATGAAGCAGCTTATGATGAACAGGTTTTTACCTCCAGATTATGAACAGTTTATTTTCCAGAGTTTTCAGAACTGCGTATAAGGCAACAAATCCATGGTAAATTATACTGAGGAATGGTCGAGGCTGTCCGTTCATAATAACTTGAATGAGATTGAGGGGCCAACAAGTTTTCAGATATTTGGGGGGATTTAAGCCTTCCATTCGAGAAAAAATTGGCTTGCAGATGGTTTGGACAGTGGATGAAGCACATAACATGGCTTTGAAGGCGGAGTTAATGGAGAAAATACCCCATCGTTTTTCCAATTATAAGAGGGACATAAGTGAGTCCTCCTATACAAATGTGAACAGAGGCCGATCTTCACCAGGTGATGGGTAAAATCAGCCTAAGAACCTTGCAGATCCAATCTCCCAAAGAAATACAGTCGTTGGTAATAGCCATATGGGAGCCCGTCCGACAACCACTGCTGCAAAGGAAGTACCACATGCACCAAATCCATATATTAAAATAGGTGGGTTGAAGTGTTACATGTGTGGTCAACTAGGCCATCATTTGAATGAGTGTCCAGTTCGGAGACCAGTGAATTTTGTGGATGCTAGCGAGGAGAATGAGGAAGATCAGTATGATGAGGAATGAGGAGCCATAGATGAACTGTTGGATGGAGCAGAAATTACGGAGGAACAGGGCGAACATGTAAGCTGTGTAATTCAGTGAGTCATGTGTTCAATAAAGTTGGAGGATTCCTCACAAATAAACAACATCTTTAAAGCTTGCTGCAGTGTTCAGGGAAAAATGTGTGACTTGATTGTTGACAGTGGAAGTTGTGAGAACTTTGTGTCCAAAAGGCTGGTAGAACATCTGAAGCTGCGGGTTGAAAAACATCCAAAGCCGTATGTGATTGGGTGGATTCAGAAAGGTCCTAAGGTGAGCGTGAATGAGGTGTGCAGGGTTCCTATTTCAATTGGGCAACACTATTGAGATGAGGTGGTCTGCGTGTAGTCGACATGGATGCTAGTCATGTGTTATTGGGGCGCCCTTAGCAGTNTCCAAGAAATTACCAATATCCCAAAGGGTACAATGCCCTTTCGTTACTTGGGGCATACCACTTGCCTCCCACAAGTTCAAGGTTAGTTGCTACGCCCCCTTTTTGGATAAAATCACAGCTTACATTTTCCTGGTTGACGTCATTTTCAGCTTCAAATTTGCAGTTTAAGGCAGCCTACCGGGCCATTTAAGTTTTCGCGTTTTAATTGTTTTAATTTAAGTGGAGGTCTATTTTGGTCTTTTGCTTAAATTAGAGATTCAGAGACTATTTAAAGGCTCCTTGTTTTCTTGAATAATACAATTCCATTTTTTGAGATTATTTGCTTGAGAATTATAATTTTCTTTATTGGAGATTACGTTAGTAAACCCTAGAACTTCCGTTCTACATCACATTCTCTCTCATATTTTTCACTTAGACAACATCACTCTTATAAACATGAGATTTTTAAGGTTTACATGGATAAGTTTATGGTGTATTTCAATATTTGAATTAAATTTGTTATACCAATGGATTGATATATTTACCTTAAAAATCAAAATTATCAAAATCAATGAAGATTAGGTATATTGGTGTATACCTAGCCGAAATTACGAGACTTGCATGAATCTTATGTGATTGTGATAATTTAATTTTGTCCAAAAGTTGAAATTATCAAAATCAAAGAAAATTACATGAATTTTCTATGTACAATTGTGATATATACAAATACATGTGGATCAATTATAGGATCAATTACAACTAATTACATTTGAGTTACGGGAGTTACACCCTAAAATCAAGGCACTAATGAAAATAATTATGGTTTATCATGCCCCTGCAAGATTGTGTGTCCGTCGCGAAGGCCAATCTTGTGACGATGATCATGAAATGGCTTTCGAGAAAGTAGCTTTGTAAGAGAATCAGCAAGTTGATCAGCAGTGTGAACATGTGACACACGTAGTTGATGTTTGGCAACTTGATCTGGGACAAAATGGAAATCAATGGCCACATGTTTCACTCGTGACTGAAAAATTGGATTGGCACATAGATATGTTGCTCCAACATTGTCGCAATAGATGGTCGGAATATCAGCGGAAGAGGCCCAAATTCATGAAGGAGATTTGAAATTCAATTGAATTTAGCTGCTGTTGAGGCAATAGCATGATACTCGGCTTCTGTAGAGGAACGAACAACGGTCCTTTATTTTTTAGAGCACTAGCTGAAAAGATTGGAACCTAGGAATACCACATAGGCTGAAGTAGATGAATGGTTGTCAAGGTTACCTGCCCAATCAGCATCTGCAAAGGCATGAAGTCAAAGAGGAGAGTAGCGGCTGATATAAACATATTGTGTTAAGTTGCCTTTAAGATAGCACAAAACTCTTTTGACAGCAGACCAATGAGTTGTTGTAGTACAATGCATGAATTGTGAGTTTATTCACAGCGTAGGAAACATCGGGGCGTGTGAGAGATAAATATTGGAGGGAACCAATGACTTGTCGATACTATTTTGCATCAGTTGGTGGATTGCCATCATGAAGACGTAATGTTTCATTAGAGGTAAGAGGAGTAGAAACTTCCTTTGCATTAAGCATATTGGTCTTATCAAGTAAATCACGAATATATTTCTCATGTGAAAGAATTAATCCGGAAGAGGTGCGAAAGACCTCAACGCCAAGAAAATAATTGAGAGCGCCAAGGTCCTTCAAAGAAAACCTACTAGCCAAAGTGGGGATAAAGAGTTGAATCCGAGAGGGAGTAGTCCAGTAACAATTGTGTCATCCACATAAACCAAAAGATAAATGAGATACTCCTTATGAGCATGTATAAATAAGGAACAGGAAGACTTTAAATTAAGAAAATCGCAAGATAATAGAAAGTTACGGAGTTCATAATACCAAGCCCTTGGTGCCTGTCTTAGACCATAGATTGCCTTCTTCATTTTACACACATAATCTGGGTATTGAGAATCAATAAAACCAGAAGGTTGTTGCATGTAAACATTTTCAGTAAGCCTTCCATGTAAGAAAGCATTATTAATATCCAACTGTTGTAATTGCCAACCATTAACCACAACAAGAGTAACGATGATACGAATGGTGGTCGATTTTATTATTGGACTACATGTATCCTTGAAATCAATTTCGGGTCTTTGGTGAAAACCTTTTGCGACTAGGCGAGCCTTGTACCGAGCAATGGATCCATCAGGATTCCTTTTAATACGAAACACCCACGTACACCCAACAATGTTTTGTGTAGGATTAGGAGCAATAAAGGTCCATGTTGAATTTTAAACAAGAGCATCATACTCCTCACTCATGGCGTTGCGCCAAATAGGGGACTTTTGAGCTTGAGTAAATGACATAGGTTTAGTTTGGTCAAGTGAAGGTTTGGTAGTTGTATGAAGGTCAAGGATTTGTTTGGGACGAAAGATGTTAATTTTTGATTGAGTGAAAATTATGGTAGGGCGGATAGGGTTAGTAATAGGAACTTGTGAGTTAATATGTGATGAATGTGAAGAACTGTCCAAGTTAGGATCAGATTCGGTTGCTACTTGACTAGCCGAGATAATGGGAACATCATGTGGCCTATTATACATAGGAGATGGAGGAGCAGATCGAGGATGGGAATTATTTGTGGACATGTGTAAGGTGATGGAGGTACTCTCAAGTGGTGGAGGATGAGAAGAATGACCATGACTTCTAGAATTAGAAAGATTATCCTGAGTCGACAATATAGGAAGATGAATGAATGACGGAGGAGAGGAGGATTTTGTCTCAGTGGAAGTATGATTCACCAAGTTGTGAGGAAGCCACGTTGAAGTGTCACTAATATTGACTTTGGACCCTATTGAAGAAGCACATGAAAAGGGAAACTTAGATTCAATAACAATAACATGACGTGAGACAAAAACCTTACGACTTCGTATATCATAACAATGATATGCATTGTGCTCGAGAGAGTACCCAATAAATACACAAGGGCGAGATCGTTGTTCAAGTTTGTGTTTGGCATAAGGACGAAGCCAGTGATAACACAAGTAACCAAAGACACGAAGTCTTTGATAATTTGGAGCCCGACGGAAAATGTTTCAAAAGGTGATTGAGAGTTCAATACTGGTGTAGGCATAGATTAATAAGATAAACATCAGTTTGCAAGGCAACAAATCAAAAGGAAAGTGGCATGGCCGCGTGATGGAGTAGTGTTAACCCAGTTTCAACAATATGTCGATATTTGCGCTCAGCAGAACCTACTAATTCTGGTGTGTGAGGGGGAGATTTAAGATGTTGAATGCCAAAATTAGAAAGTGATTGACTAAGGCCTTGATAACCTCCATCAGTGTACAGAGTTTTTATGGTTCTTTTGAAAAAAATTTCCACAAGAGTTTTAAAGCGTTAAAAAACAGCAGGTACTTCTGATTTTTGCTTAAGAAGATAAATCCACGTATATTTGTTGAAATAGTTCACAAAAATAACATAATAACGGAATTGGTCAAAAGATGAAATAGGGGCTGGACCCCATAAATCAGTGTAAATAACTTCAAGTGGATCAGTAAAAGAGATTGATGAGACCCCAAATGGAAGTTTGTGACTTTTATTACAAAGACGCGAGTTACAAGGAGACATAACAGACATAGACTTTGGTAATGGTAGAGATTGAGCTGATAATTTTTTTTTAATAATGGGAGGAGATGGATGACCGAGTCGACGATGCCATGAGTCCATGAGAATGGAGAAATTTGCAGTTGGATAGCGAGAGTGCGAAGCAGGCCACTCATAGATGTTCCCTTTATTCTGGCCTTGGACCAAGTATGCCCCCGTGCTCAAATCCTTCACAAGAAAATGATTAGGAAAGAATTCAATTGAAGCATTATTTTATTTACAAAACTGAGAAACAGAGAGCAAATTTTTTTTAATCAAAGGTGCACACAGAACATCGTTAAGGTGAAAAGTGGTTGTATGAGAACTAAGATAAGTGGAACCAATGTGTGTAATAGGAATTCCATTACCATCACCAATCATGATATCTTCATTATCGCCATATTCTGAATGTATTGAAAGATTCTGGAGGTCAGAAGTAATATGATGTGACGATCCAAAGTCTAGAACCCAATTCTTATTTTCACCAGACTTATCACTAGTCATAAAATTAGCTTGAGGCCAGTTTTGCATCAGGTGTGGTGCTGGACGTGAGTGACAAAATTTAGCCGTGTGACCAATCTGATCACATATTTGACAAACAGGTTTGTTCTGATTTTGGCCATAAGTTGGATGCCAATTCTTATTGTTTGAACGCCACTGTTGTGGGAACTGTGGATAGGCAAATGGATCGAAGCTGACATTTCCTGGACTTCTGTTTTGATAAGTTTTGTTGACAAACTGACCACCTTGGTTGTTGCTTGAATGTGTTTTGTTGGTAAACTGACCACATTGATTATTTGAATGATATTTAGTGTGGGAATTTCTGCCACCAAATTGCTTATTTCTTCCCATTTTATTGAAAGATTTTTGACTCAGTTGAGCTGTGACAGGTGAACTTAGTGTAGGAGAATCATCTCGTTTGAGAAAGGATTCGTGGTCTAGGAGCTTGTCATGGAGTTTTTCAAAAGACAGTGATGTATCATGAGCCTGAATTGCTGCAAGTATTTTTTTTTACTCTGGTCCAAAAACCATTAAGTGTGTGAACTACGATCTCTGCTTCAGTTAGAGGATGGCCAATCAAAGCAAGGTCATTGATAATAATTTTGAGACTTTGCAAATGCTCAGCCATAGATTTTCCATCTAGTTCGTGAGTGATCGAAGAAGACCCAACATCCGTGTATTGGATTTGTTGGCAAAAGTGGTCTCTAGTTTGAAGCATGCTTGTGCAGAGGTGTTACACGAGTTAATAAGAGAGGCCACCATTCCAGCGACACAGGCTTGAATTGCTTGAAAAATAAGACGATCTTGCCGAACCCATAATTTGTGTGCAGGATTTGGAATAGATGTATTTGAACTAGTGTCAAGGATTTTTTCTTGTGGGTAGGGAAGAGATTCATCAATGTAACCCATCAAATCATAACCAAGAAGAAGGTTGGTGAATTGAGACTTCCATCAAGCGTAATTGTTGTTCCTAGATAGCTTGATGGATATTTGGGTGGAAGTCTTGATAGATATTAGTTGTTGAGAGATTATGTTATTTCCACTTGAAACAACTGCTGCGATTTTATAGGGTAAAGTAGATGAAGATGAATTAGGCATAAGATGGAATTTTTGGGAAGGTAAAAGAAGGGGAAAAAAAAAAAAAAAAGAGGAAGGGAAAGTAGTTACTCTTGTCTGTGCAAGAGTGGCTCTAATACCATAAAGATAATATTTTCTGTTATAAAGGTAATAATTTCATTCATGTATTGATGAGAATATATATAAATACACGTGGATCAATTATAGGATCACTTACAACTAATTACATGTGAGTTACGGGAGTTACACCCTAAAATCAAGATACAAATTATTACAAATGAGTTACGGGAGTTATACCCTAAAATCAAGGCAATAATGAAAATAATTATGGTTTATCAACCACCACCCTCCAAACATGTGTTGAAGCTTTATCAAAGTAAATGTATTATGTTACGAAACAAAATCCTTATAAACTTTAAACATTAGACCCATGTTGGCTATTGTTGTCTGTGATATGCTGTATTTGATAATATTAGAAGGGATATACGTAATATATCTTTGTCAATTCATTTCAACATACTGAACATATTACAATGTAAAGTTCGAGACTTGTTTGGTTTGTTTTCCTAATAGTGTCATCCGTCCACGTACAAAATTGCAAAACAATAACGGAAGAAAAAAAGAAAATTTGATTCAATATTGCCCGCGTATTGTTCAACCGTATTGGATCAGATTATTAAAAATTCTATCACGCACCAGTCCCACAGGGCTGGCCTGTGGCCTGTCAGGATTGGTTGGCAAGTCTAAATTTTCAACTTTTTTTGCAATAAAACTAAGAAATGAATACTAAAGGATTAAATATAACTATCTTAATTAATATAATATATTATCTAGTAATATTGAATTTATTTAGTAGGCGTGAACATTGCTCAGTTTGGATGATTTGTGATAAATTTTCAAATCAATCCACGTAAAACGGTTTTGAATTTTTACGAACCAAGACAAACCAAATATGATACAACATGATAGTAATATTACAAACATTACAAACAAAAGTTTTACACTTTTTATCATTACAATACAACATGATAGTAATATCTTAGTCAATACTAATTAATGCAATGTCTCCAATTATAACATATGATTCGTTCTCTATAATGATGAGAATAAAGCAAATGTATTTATTAATTATTAATTAAGTGATATAAAGTTACTATTAAAAAAGTATAGAAGATCAAATATGATAATACCAAATATTGACGAATTAGAATGAAACCATAACAATTAACCGTAAGAATCTAGCACCTAAGTTAAAATAAATAATAAATTGAGTAACTCACCAAGAAATTGAGATGCAAATGAACAAAAAAACTCTGTTCAGCTAAAAATTTAAAGAAGCCTAGTCCAAATTAGAATAAAACAACACAACTACCAATAAAATATATCAAATAATTATCAAAAAAATTAAAAATGGATAATATGACTTGAAAATTGAACCGAAATCCATTTAATTAATTAAGTTATTTTAATTTGTACAAATACTCTTTAATCCATCTCAGACTTTTCTCTATTTATAACTTTGCTTATTGTAGTTGGATATAATTTTTTATCAATTATAAATTTAGTTATTCTGATGCATTAATATAATAATCTTGAATTTACTTGGGGATTCATTCTCTATTAAATGTGTAATTGTTGAATGTAATTATCTATGTTTATATAAATTTAATTATTTTAAGTTATTTAATTCACTAATTTAGTTGAATCTATTTAAGCCTTTAAGTATCTATTTATAGTTATAATTATTTTATTGATGGACACAATTATTTTAATACTTGAACTTAAATGTTCAAAAACTATGCTAGATAATAATGTATAAAACAATAATTGATTAAATAAAATTCTGAATGAAGCATGATGAACAAGAAATCTTTAATATCCTTACTTTCTTTCCACAAAATTTGAAATAAGGTAATTGACCACATAAATGTCATTTTTCTATGGTTAATTCAGAATACAATATAATCTGTTGCTATCCTTGAGACCGTGCAAATTTTAATAATTAAAATTATTGATAAATTAATAATTCATTAATTTATATAGTACTGCATTTATAGTTCTATATATACTACATTTTACAATAATCAAATTGGTCTCATAAGCATTAATTAAATAACTAAAGATACGATAAATTAACCATCGATTTGAGAATTCAACCCCGTAGCAAACAAAGAAGTTGGGCAATAGACTGAATATGAGCATGACACAGTTATTAAAATGGTCCTTGAAGATTTGCGCAAATATCAACAAGAATCTGATGGAGAAAGTGATGGACAAATCCAAACTACGATTTAAGAAATTGTCAAAGCATCCTGAGAAAATTTGAAAGAAGCATCTCAGAATTGTGCTACCTTAGATATTTGAATTCAATATTACTGGTAAATTTAATAGAATTCTACTATGATAATCTAATAAAATTCTATCATCTCTGAACTATGTATCTATATGAGTTCTTGGCTAAAAGATCCTCATGTCTGAAACTTAACTTCACTCTGAAGTTAATGACAAACTTATTTTGCTTGCCATAGTTACGGCAATATTGTTTTAGAGGGCGGTCAGCTTTATGCTGTAAAGAACATTTTAGTATGCCGTAAAAAGCAAACTGTTAGGCAAATTTCACAACGGAAGCAATAACGAATAAGTCACAGACTAATATCGCTCAAAGCAAGAAACAAATTCTTATTGTATTTTGGGCTCAGAACAAATCATTGTACCATTCTGCACAAAGCAACAGCCACAAACATCCAAAACCCTAATCTAAACCACACTGATTACTCAATGGCTCGAAGACAAACATACGGCCAAAAACGGAAAGCCCCTCTCTCTCTCTCACAATCAACCACAAAGGAAACTAATCACAAAGATTAAAGGATTAAAACCAGTAGTTAAAATCCATCTCAAAATTCACAAAGAAAAAAGGAGAAGAGGACACGAAGAACTCGAAGCACAGAGAATAGCTAGAAGCTTTCAGAGACGCGAGAGAATCAATCCAGAGTGACTCTCCAAATGGTATATATAAAAGCCCAAGCTAGAAGCCCACAAATTAGCCATTTTATCAAAAGGACCAAAGCAGCTCAAATGGGTAAGGATTGGGCCGGGGTTCGGGCCAGTTGCTTTGAGTTATCAAGCAATGGTCATTTAATTCCTTTCCAGCAATATGGGCCAAGCCCAAAGGTTTCATCATTGCCCACAAATATTAGAAAGTTAATGTCAATTATGACATCACATTCCAACAAATCTCCCCCTTGATGCCAATGTCATAATCACCAAACATAATAGTGTTTAATAATACCAACACCAAGAAGGTCACCACCTGTAGAAAACACAAAGTTACCTAGTATCAATTCTTAGAATTTGTAAACATGATTTAAACTTGGTAAGAGGAAGTACCTTTGTTCCCATATCCGCGGGATTAGATTGTGTAGGAATTTTTTCAAGCAAAATAGATTCTTTATGAACTATATCTCTAATAAAATGCATCCTAACATCTATGTGTTTAGTCCTATCATGAAATACAAGATTTTTACACAAATGAATAGCACTTTGACTATCACAATTAACCACAATAGGATCATGCAATTCATTTAGCTCACATAACAAGCCTTTAAGTCATAAAGACTCTTTTATAGCTTCAGTAGCAGCTACATACTCAGCTTTTGTAGTAGATAAGGCAACAATAGACTGCAATTGAGATTTCCAACTAGTGTAAGTACTATACAAAGTAAACACATGCAGTTGTTGATTTTCTATTGTCCTTATTACTAGCATAATCAGAATCCACATACCCTTTCAACACAACTCACTCTTCACAAGATTTAAAATGCAATCCCAAGTCTGCAGTACCTTTTAAGTATCTTAAAATCCATTTTAAAGCGGTCCAATATTGAGGACCCGAGTTTGCCATATATCTACTCAATACTAATAGCATATGCAACATCAGGTCTAGTACATACCATAGGATACATAACAGATCTAACAGCATTAGCATAAGGTACCTTTTGCATGTATTTGACATCAGATTCATCTTGTGGACATTGATCTTTACTCAACTTAAAATGATAAGCAAGAGACAAAATAACGGGCTTAGAATCATGTATAGCAAATTTAGATAACACCTTTTTCACATAGTAGATTGTGTTAAAAGAAGAGATTGTTGTGATATATTTCTTTTAATATCCATTCCTAATATTCGTCTAGCATGCCATAAGTCTTTCATTTCAAATTCAGCACTCCAAATTTTTTTTAAAAATCATTTACATCACTCATTTTATGTCCAACCAACAACATATCATCAACATACAAAAGTAAGTAAACAATCACATCATTCTTATCATTTCTTTTAAAATAAAGACAATGATCAAAGGCACTCCGCACAAAGCCAATAGAAGACACATAAGTGTCTAATCTAATATACCATTGCCCAAGTGATTGTTTCAACCCATATAAAGATCTATTTAGCAAATAAACATGATTAGGCTTTTTAGAATCAATAAAACCTTAAAATTGAATCATATAAATTGTTTCATCCAAGTCACCATGTATGAAGGCAGTTTTAAATCAATTTGTTCAAGTTCTAAATCATATTACGCAACCAAAGCAAGCATGACTCTTATAGTAGTATATTTCACAACAAGAGAGAAAATTTCATTATAATCAATACCAGATTTTTGTGTAAACCCCTTTGCAACAAGTCTAGCTTTAAACCTAAGAGACTCTTTTGAAGAACTACCCTCCTTAATACAATAAACCCACTTACAGTTTACACAAGACTTATCTTTAGGTTTAAGAACCAATTTTCAAGTATTATTCTTCATAAGGGACTTCATCTCTTCTTCCATATACCTAGCCACTCATTAGATTGTTGACAACCTACAGCCTCCTCATAAGATTTAGGCTCTTTAAAAGCTAAATCTTGATATGACAAAACAGTAAAAGATTGATAATCACCAATCCTAACAGGTTTCCTAATCTCCCTCATAACTCTATCACGAGCAAGTTGATAATCACTTAGAAGATCAACCACGTCACCTACTAAGTCGTGTTCACCAACTTCACTAGGTTCATGAGAACCAGTGACACCATCACTCTCCTCAACAACTTCAATCTCAACATGTTCCTCCTAAAACAATTCAGGAGAATGACATAATTTCATTTGCATTCTAGTCTCCTCATCCTCATCATTCTTAGAAACATCGTTGGAGACCCTCTTACTTAAACAAGGCATATCTGCTTCATTAAATGTCACATTCCTACTAGTTACCATTTTAAAACCTTTTTCATCTCTAACCCAAAGTCTGTATCCTTTCACTCCCTCAGGATACCCCATGAAAACAGATTTCTGAGATCTAGGCTCTAACTTGCCAATACTTTGGTGAGAATATGCAGTACACTCAAAAGTCATTAAAACAGTATAATCAGACAATTTTCCTGACCATACCTCTTCAGGTGTCTTACCATCTAAAACACTAGAAGGAGTTATATTCACAATATATACAGCT